>JBAWJV010000035.1:0-183110 GCA_037356075.1 Neofusicoccum sp. Z40 | reverse complement strand
GGGGAGGGGGGGGGGGGGCGGGGGGGGGGGGGGGGGGGGAGTTGAATGTTGTGGAATCCCGAGGGTTCGGGACAGTGGTTACTGCTCCTTTTTGTTGCATCGCATTAGGTTGATGTCGAACGATTGCAACTCCAAGAGGCAAAAGGTAACATCGACAGCAGGGCGATGAGCGAGCACGGGTATGATGCTAAAGAGCATGTAAAGCACTAATAAGCTCCTTGAAATGCAATAAAGGCAATAACTCGTGGAGGTAGGAAAAATTCGATCAGAATAAGCGGACATTGACTGCCATTCAATATCATCTCACGGCGCGGTTCTCTATGATTCATTGCGCCCAGGCAGCAACCTTGGCGGCAACCTCGGGCGACACGTTGTCAGGAGTATTTCCCGATTCGGTGATCTTGTGCCGATGGTTACTCGCGAAGGATGGGGCGGACCTTTACACGTAGCACGGCGCCGTGATTCTCATTCGCGGAGTAGGCGAGCTTCGCCCCAAACTTCCGGGAACAGCAGTTGCCTGGCTTCTGGATCGTCCATTGGCCAATCGAACCTGCTGGACGACCTGCCTGTTTGGTGGCAGTCGAGCAGGATACTTTAGATCAGAATCGAGTCCCATCGATTTACCGGCAATAGGGTCTGACCGTGGTTCAATCGTCTAATATAGGCTTATTCGGTATCAAGTCCTTTGCCGGCGATTGGATAGAATAAACACATCAATGCATACAGACACCATAGATTATGAGCACGACTTGGTGAGAAGATCGAAACTCCAATTCACCGATAGTCCATAGAATAACCCGAGACCCGCTCATGAGAAGACTAGAGGAAGCCAAAAGAGAAAGAAAACTCGTCAAGATTACAAAGCCTGAACCAATCTCTCCTCCAGCCCATTTTGAAGTCATACCGTCATCAAAGTCGTAATGTCATCAACCGTGGCAATCCAAAGCTCTTAACGCTTACACCATCTCGCAACGCCAAACGAAAGCGGTCGCTGAAAGAAGAAGGCGCTGCATAGTGATCAAGAGCAAGAGGAAAGGTGAAATAGACGAGAAGAAGTGAGCCGTCCCCTCACCTCCACCAAGCCCAGTCTTGCAGAAGCCGCATCAAACTCTTCCACTCCGCATCTCTCTTCCGAAGCCAGACATAGCGCACAAAGGTTGGAATCTCTGGGTCCTCAACGCCTTCCAGCAGCGGCGGCAGCCTTGGCCTTCCTGGCGTTGATGATGGCGTCAGAGTCGCCGTTGAGGTTGCAGACGGAGCAGACGTGATCCATCTTGAGAGTCTGCCAGATCTCGCCGCCGGCGCAGGGCCGTTGCTTCAAGGCGGCGGGCGGGCAATAGGCGGCGAAGACGGTGTTGGTATGACCGCAGATGTGGCTGTGGGCGTAGTAGCGGCACATGCTGGCTGTCGTGGGAGTAGTGGCTCTTGCCTTGAGGCGGTTGACTGCAGAGGAAGAGGTTTTCAGGCTTTTGGGAGTCGGCGGACGGAAGGCCGATGGCTGAGTGGGGGCGAGCTGCTGGGGAGGTGAGAGGCTGGGATGTCTGAGGTGATGATGATTCGAGTTTGGGCTTAGTGAGAGCTGGGGTGTGAGATTGGTGATAGCGGTGGATGGTGTTGGTGAGGTGTCTGAGGGCGGAGTCTCAAGGGGAGCTGGAAGCGGCAGAGGCGAGAATGGAGAAAGGGTGGAGGGGGATGCAGAGGCGGACGCGGAAGCGCGCGTGGTGTTGGCTAAAGAGATCCGGGATAGGATGCTTGAGTTTGAGCAGACGGTCCGAATGGGAGGAAGTAGTGCCCGAAGGAAATAAGATGGCGGAGGTTGAGGGAAGCGGTGAGAAGTGCTGCTGCAGAGTAAGCAGTGAGACGCATTCTGATGGGCCCTTTTATGTGTGCAGTGAGGGTGAGCAATATGATATTCGCAGAGCTAAAATCAGTCAACGGGCGGTTTGATGGTCAGAAGGATTTGGCAGGCGCCAGAGCAGTGCGGATGGGTATGCACTGCAAGCCTGGCCGGCCGAGCCATGGTTGTACTCAGGCAGCTGTAGGGAGAGCAGAGGGCGAGAGCGTCTCGCTGCATTGGCGAGCATGACAGATTGCTCTGGGGAGGGTGGGACTTCTGTCAGCACCTCAGCCTTACGGTAGGGCGTCTTCTGATTCCGGAACGCGACGGACGATATAGGCTTATGCTGGGGCTGCAGCGGAAGGAGAGCACGATTCTTGTACGAGTCGCGGTTACAATAGACGTAAGAGACGACCGGGATGGCGGCTGGGCGGCGGCGGGCGGCGATTGGGCGCAGAGGCGAGCAGGGCGGATGAGCGATGGCGAGGTCCTATCAGCCGTGCATCAGGCGCCCCGCGTGGAAAGGCGGATGGAACATTCGGGACGAAGAGCGCGCATGGGCGGGCGGGCGGCTGCATTGGAGAGAGCTCCAGGAACGCAGTGCAGCGGGCGTGGGGGTGTTTGACAAAACAGCAGCAGCAGGCAAACGGCGGGGGTGTTTGTGTTTGCCGCACGCGACCATGACAATTGTCGGCGCAAGGAAGGCAGTAAGCGGGCCAGCGCACCGAGGCAATATAGAGCCGGATGCCGGACATGCTTCCCAGCGCGGGCGCGGATGATGTCAAGCGACGCGTGCGAGCGGCTCTGGGCGCGCGGCCAATCGCCGCGAAGCTTGACCGCCTGTTCTGCCAGTGCCACCCAGCCTCGCCGCGTGCCTCTCACTCTGTCGCCGCCATCGCCATCGCTGCTGCCGCCACCGCGTGAAGACGCACCGCCGCACCCACCGGCGACAGGCGCACCGGGCGGCAGCGTGACGCAAGGCGCTCCGGCGATCACAGCCCAGCCACACTGCCAACTGGCACTGACGCGCCGTGGATCGCGGCGGCGACGTTCATGCAGCCGGGGCAGCGACGCTTTGAACACGTAGCCGTCAGCTGCAGGCGCGCCTGCACCCGCCTGCCGCCCTGGGCCAACCCGCCGCCGCCGCCGCCGCCGGCAGCCTGGGTGCGCTGCGGCACGGCGTGGTAGTAGTACGGCGGCTGCCCGCTGCGCCGTAGTGCCCGCCCGCGCTGCGTTTGTCCGCTGAGTGCTGCTGCGCTGTACTGCCAGCGCGCCGCCCACACCTCGCGCCGCCAGCGCACCGCCCAGCACGCTATAAGGCCGCCTGCCTGCGACTCCCTCTCGCGCCGCGCCGAGACCTGCTCCAGCGTCATCAGACTCTTCCCGCGAGCATTGACCATATCCACACCGCCTGCGCCCGTCCGCCATATATACACCGGTCTCGTCGGCGCCGCGCCCTCCAACCCTGCCACCAGGCGCAATGCGTTGTCGAGAGCCTCGATCCTTTGCGACCAAGTCATCGATCCCGCCGCGCCTCATGAGTGACGTCTTCCGTTGATGTGTACAAGTATGCGCGCCTCAGCCCGTCCCGCCCTGCCATTGGTTGACCCCGTCCGCAGCCTGCTTTTCTTTGTCGAATGGGCGGTTTTCCTGTCTGATACCCCAGCACTGCTCTCTGTAATGTTCTTCTAGAGGTAAAACCGCTGCTCATTTATAGTGACGCTCCTCCGGCCTAGCGCCCTGCATCTCCGACACGGCCTGGTTGATCTTCGTCGCCGCCGAACGCTGCTCCACACACTCATTGACCGCTGGAACCTGGCGCTGACAGGTGGCAGGCTTCGGGCGACCCCATCGTTGTGCTTCCGTCTCTTTTACATACCCTCGATACCCGAGTCGGCGGTTCCCCCAGCGTCGCTACTCACCCGAGCATCCCCTCTTCCCACGGCGGCTTTTTGTGTTTTCCAAGCTCTTCCATCGTAGTAATCTCTGCCGCCTCGCATTGGCCTCTCCGCACTGCGCGCCGTCGATTCCCGGATTCATTTCTGTGTTGCTTGACCCTGGCCTCCGTTACACCCGAGCAAACACCAAACGCCTGGCCGCGCACCTCTAATATAATCCGCTGAAGATTAGCCCGCGCGCTCCATTGGCAATTGCCCCGTCGCTGCCATCATCTTTCTGCGCCCCTGCTCTGCATTGCGCATTTGTCGTGCCGGGCTGAAGCGTGGTGGTGCATGGGTGTGGCCTCCAAGGTACGTAGCTCTGTCCGTCCTCCCCGCGCGCCTGGCCGAAGAGACACGTCGCGCCTGGGAGCGGACTGTCGGGAGGCTGTCGTCAGCTTTGCGCGCAGCACCGGTGAGCAGTCTGAAGCGCAATTGGTTCTGAGAAGCATATAGGACGCATCCCTACCCCCTCCAGAATGGCCAGCTCCGATGTGGACCTTAAGCACCTGGGTCGCATTGCGGTGGCCATAGAACAAAAGAACCCGCTCCTGGCGACGTCGCTGCGGCAGATAGAGGGGAATTCGATCATGCTGGCGCCGCGACTGTACCGCGCGCGTAAGATGCGCAAGCTCGATACGTCGCGGGACACCAAGTCGCTGTCGAACTATCAGCACATTCTGTGGCTGGCACGAGAGGGCCTTTCCATTCTCGAGGTCGACGTGTTGCCGTACACGCAGACCGCCCAGTACGGTGCCGAAGCCACCGTGCTCACCGCCAAGCTGCGCGCCTCTTTCCTGCACATCTTCGCCCTCTTCCACAACCAACCGCCCGTCACCAAGATCGCCAACCCAAGATCTTCTCCCGCATCCTCCGCACCCCCCGTCACTTCGCCAACGAGCGGCAAAACCCACAGGCCGAGCGGCTCGAAAGGATCCAGCGGCAGCGACCCTCACACACCACCCAGAGCAAACCAAAGCAAGCCGAAAGACCCCAGCGCCAACGGCGGCCGCACAACTGGCCTGCGCGATCCCGTCGGCTCCATCACATCCGAGACCTCCTTCGTCACCAACCCGTACGCAGCGAACACCGCTGCAAGATCCTCCAACGGCGCAGTCCAGTCGCCTCAACCTCCACCTCCGCCCGGCCTACCAGGTCTTCCTTCCACACCCCGTCCTTCAGCATTCATCCTACCACCACTCAACTTCTTACCAATGGCTGAGAGCTACTTCATCAACGCAAGCCGCCTCGCGGCCGCCTACCTGCCAGGATCTCACCCGCTCCGCCTTTCCGTCGAAGTCGAACACTGCGCCTTTATCTGGGACTGCCTGGGAGATCATCAGTACGCCAGGCGCCTCGCCCGCCACACGATCCGCGAAGTGTATCACGCAAAGGAAGGCATGGATGACGAGGACTTCGAAGACGCCGCGAAGATGGTGGACCACCTTGGCAAAGTCATGAAGCGCAAGAGCATCGACACGACCCCGAAGATGGCAGGAACTGCTTCGCCTGCGGCCTCGAAGGACGACAGCCCGCTCACCAGGCAAGAGTGGATGGAGCGCGAGGCGCGCGCCGTCGGCGGTGGGCTTCGCGGTGTTGCTCACATCCAGGGTCAACTCAGTAAGTCTACATTGCGAGACCTCATCCCACTTGTAGCATCAGTAGTGATAGAACATCAGTTCCCGACAGTGCTGCTCAACGAGAGCCTCCATCCGTTCGAGACGACCGAGCCGGCACAGGACCTACCAGATCTCGCGCTAGCCGACGATCTGCTCGACGAGATCCACGGATATGACGGCAAGCAGGAGCGCGAGGAGCCCGAGGACGAAGATTGGACGTTGAGCTATCACCCAGATAGCTTCCGCATGCGCAAGATCGGCGGTCCGGCGCGGGACTTTCCGCCGAACGGCACGATCGTCAACTACGAGCTCATCCCGAAGTACAGCGTCACCCTCTTCGCGGAGCTTCTCCGGGCCGTCGCTCCGCTAGATGAGCGCTTCATCGCGGAGCGCATCATCTTGCGGGGCGGCGGTCCCATCGACTTGCCCGATGCTGCCGCCGCCGCCGCCGCCGCAGACACCCCGGCGCCCGCAAGCGCCAACAACAACGGAGACGAGGAGCTCTCCGAGTACGACTGGTCCCCGCGGGTCTGGCGCCTCACGACGGGGATGCTCAAGCCGGCGGCCTACGTTGCCGATCTGCGGCACGAGGTAGCCAAGCTCCCCCCGGTGGCGCCGGTCCCCCGAGCTCCCCGTCTGGCGGCAGTCCAGCCCGTGGGGATCAGAACCGGCTCGGAGGCTCCCGTCCAGATCGCGGAGCTGGAGGAGGAGGAGTGGGAGGAGCTGGAGAAGCTGGAGGCGGAGATCCGCCTGGAGATGGAGACGCAGGAGTGCGGGGTGTGGGGGAGGGTGGAGTTGGAGGAGGAGAAGGAGATGGTGCTGCGGCACGAGATTGAGGCGGAGATGGCGGAGCAGGAGATGGGCGCGGTGGAGATGATGGCGGTGGAGACGGTGTGGGGGGCGGTCGGGGCGCTGAAGGAGTGCGGCGCACTGCCGTGCTCGTCCAGCGCGGCCAGCGTCGTCTCGCTGTCGGGCTGAGCGGAGCGGCGGGGGTGTACGAGTAGATAGTGTACAGCATAGCACATGAAGCGAACGGCGTCCATCAGCCTTGCACACCATGATGTCGGCGCGCCGGAAGCGCTTACGGCAGTAGGCTCGCGTGCGGATCGCGCTGACTGAAGACGGACGAGGGCCAGGGATGCGCGGGCATGCAAACCCCACCTGCCGATCGACGCGGCGCTCTAGCGATCCCTGATTCGCTCCCGCCGCAGGATTTGGGAGCCACGGAGCCCGGCCGGCAGGTAGGGCTGTGCTTACATACCTGCCTGCCCACGCCGCTCGAAATCCCACGTGCTGCTATTTATGCCTCGCGTATGCTCCCTCTGCGCGGTGCCGTTCATCGGCAGGGGCACTGACGGCTGCCCGGCACGCTTTGTCTCTCTTTCCATCTCCTTTTTGTGCTTGTCCTTCCTTCCCTGTTCCTGTGATACGTCACTTTTTTGCGTTCGGGGGCGCTTTGTTACCTGCAGGAACTGACAAGGGTTTGGCCTGCGCGCCCGCCTGCGCGACGCACGCCTGCGCCAACGGAGCGGAGACCGAGACCGAGACCTCCCGGTCGGCCGCCGCCGCTGCAGCTGCTGACCTGCTGCTTGCTGCTTGCCGCAGCTGCAAGATCCGGAAGCGTGAGCTTGAGCCTGAGCCTGCGCCTGCGCCTGGCGGTAGCGACCGAGCGGGCAGATCATTCCCTCCACCCACACACCCCCGCCATCCCTCATCCGTTCCATTCATCTCATCAACTCGTCCATCCCATCTATCGATCGTTGCCCCTCACGCTACGTCGACCGCTGTGCCTCAGGCATCCAAATCCAGCCACGTGCTGGCTGCGTGACCTCCACCTTGAGAGTGGCGGACGTGTCGCTGCACCTCCCGTCTGCCTGATTGTCACGCCTGCTACTCCCTGACCGCCGCACCGCCGGACTCTCTTGCGCAATCATGGATCAGGGTTTGCTGGTGGAGCACGCCGCCGCTGCTTCACTTCCCCCGCAAGCGGCGTTGCCGGAGCCGAAGAGGCATGCTGCCTGTGATGAATGCCGTGAGTGCCTTCTTCCCTTTCTCGTTTTGCTTTGCGTTGCTATGCTCGTCCGCGGTGCGAGTATGAATGCATGACTCAACCCCTTGATGAACGCCGTCAGCATTACCACCGCCGCCCTGCGCCTTTGCTATTCTGCAACGCCGTCGACATTCCTCTTTTCACCCCCGCTTTCACTCACCCCAGCCTTCCTCCTCCTCGTTAGTCTTTCGTACAGTTTTCTCAAAGTCGGCATTCGACCCTCTCCTATCTTAATCAAGCCTTTCGTCCTCTTTTTTCCCAAACTACCCGTTATTTGCTTTCAATGTAAATTCAATAAACATCAACCAACCATTTCACAACGCGAACATTTAAAGGCCTCCGCAAACTCAAATGCTCCGGCCACCGTCCCGCCTGCGAGCGCTGCGCCCGCGAACGCCTACTCCCCTGCGTCTACTCCCCGCAGAAGCAAATGGGCCGACCAAGGAAAAGGAGGAGGGGAGAAGAAGAAGGATCAGGAGGGGTGAATGGGGATGGTGGCAGCAGCAGTAGTATCGGTGTCATATCGTCGTCTCCTCCTGCCGTGGGGTCCTCTACTACCGGTGTCGTTGTTACTGCCACCGGGGGTTCTCCCTATGGTTCGGGTTCGAGGTCTGTCGCTGTTGGTCCGGTGCCTGAACAACATCATCAAAATGTCGACGTGGCAAATTTGGACGGAATGAGTTTTTCCGGGTTCGAGGGGTTTGGGTTTGGTGCTGGGAATGGGGCGGATGGAGTTACTGGAGGAGATGTGTTTGAGTTGGATCCGACTCTAAATTTGGATCCGCTGCTGAGTGGGGATCTGATCTGTGATGGTCCTGTTGGTGGTTGCGATGGGCCGCAGGAGCTACAGCCGCAACAGCGGCAACAACACCAGAGCGTCGGAAGCCTATCATCTGCTTCTTCACACAACGGGCACAGCATACACGGTAAGTGTTCTCCAGATTGGATTTTTCCAATATTTCTATATGATGGAAGAATCTAATACGTCGAGCCAGATACCACACCCTCCCGAAACTCATCATTACAATCCGAACAGCTTAACCAGTCCTTCGTACCCACCTCTCTCGGCTTCCCCTGCGCCTGCCTCTCACAAATCTACCTCACCCTCAGCTCTCTACACTCGATCCCCGCGCACGACTTCCCCTTCGTCTTACCCCCGCTCCGCAACGCCATCTCGGCCGCAAACACCGTGCTCAACTGCCCGCACTGCCCCAAATCGCACGCCACCGCCGCCCAAAACATCCACCTGCTCCTCAGCCTGCTGATGACCCTTGTCGACAGCATGCGCAAGCTCCTCAGCGCCATCGACGCCGAAGCCGCCCGCGTCAACGCTGCCGGCCAAAAGAAGCAGTTCATGCTGGCCGACGCCAGCGCGCCGCTGTACATGCACACCGGCACGCACGACTGCCCCGTGCGCTTCGGGATGGAGCTGACGGGCGCCGAGTGGCGGGATTTGGCGCGCAAGGTCGTCAAGAGCCAGCTGATTGGGAGCGTGGCGGACGCCGAGGCGGGTGGTGGAGAAGGTACGCTATACGGAACGCTAGCGGCGTTTGTAAGAAGGCAGGATAGGTGGCATGCCGATCCTGAAATGATGGAAATACGGTCCATGTCGCTGGGCGGGGAGGTGGGGCTGAGGGCGGAAGAGACGACGGAGATTAGGCTGTGTGTCAGGAATGTAGAGCATGTGAAGTCGACGCTAGATATGCTTGACATTTGAGGAGTTGGGGTTGCTGTTGTTCTGTTTTTGGGCCGGAAAGCTGGTGAGGGACATCATGATGAACGGCCTAGATCTGGGTGGTAATAGTTGGAAGTTTATCCCCACTCCACTGGGAAAAGGTATGCCAGAGCATCAACTACTCGTTTGAGCGTGTCTCTGGGCGTGGCTTGTGCGATGGTTTGCAGTGAACCGTGCTTGTTCAACCTCCTTGTCTTAGTCTGGCTAGAGCTGCTTGTATGCCTTCGCTCAATGGCTCATCTTCTTGTGCTTTCCGCTTGTTGCTCGTGTTGGTATCATTCGTGGGTTTGCTGGTGTCAGTAGGTCCTGGCTCGCTTGCTTTTTTATTCAATCTGCGTGCTTCCGCCAGCTCCATCTCAATCAAAGCCTGTTCTTCATCTTCGCCAGGATCCATTCTGGGAAGATCGTCCGTAATGCGCGCCGATGGTCTCTCCTCGGCATCCTGATCCACAGGCACAGGCGCTCCGACGCCCAGACGAGCCGCTACACGCGGATCTGGGGAATCGCGTGCTCTTGTGGCTTGGCGAGAGAAGGTCGGGGGGAAGGCCTCGCTATCTTCACGCGTCATGCCGCCCTGCTTGGCCGCCTTCTTGATGCGGAAGGGCTCCCGCACAGTGTTGCACCACCGCTGGACCTTCTTCTCGCCCCATCCTGCAACGAGCGCCACCTCCTCGGGCTGCGCGTTGATGGCGGTGCGGAGGCTACCGAAGTTGGAGACAAGGCTGACGGCGTCGGTCTTGTTGATGCTGCGGGGGGTGGTGATGAACTCGACCATCTTCTCGGAATAGTTGGAGGCCTGGGGCGCTCGGATGCTGGTCGGAGCGGCGTGTTCGTAGGTCTTGTAGAGCTCCAGGTAGCGGCCGGCCTCCTGGGCGCTCCAGCACAGAACGAGGGTGACGTTGTTGATCAGCGAGGTCTTGGACAGCTCCTTGAGGGCCTCCTCGTGGTTCTCGATGTCGACCATGGTGAGCAGGACGCGCAGGTTGTACTTGCCGGCCAGGGCGCGGATGCGCGAGTAGATGTACTCGGGGTGCAGGCGGTGGTACTTCAGCGACAGGAACAGGGCGCACGTCGTGGCGCCGAGCACGTAGTCGGCGGGGATGTCGGAGTACTCCCACGGCACCTGGCGCACGCTGTTGAGGATAGGATTGCCCTTCTGGCGCGGCGAGACCAGGATGGACGCGGGCCCGCTGCGCGCGGGCAGGGCCACGGGCGCGGGCTGCTGGACCTTGGGCCTCTGCGCGGGCGGATCGGCCATCACGGATCAGATCACGGTGGTGTGCGATGGATGTCCTGTCTGCCGATCGGCAGGGCGAGACACGACAAAGCGCCGGCTGCCCGGGGCGTCACGTGCGGCGCTGCGGTCGCGGCCTGGACTACGGACGCCGCTCGATCGCCCACGCCGACACTTCGCAACCTCACCCTCACCACCGCCCCAGCAGTGCTGCCGCTCCCCCCGCGTCGCGCCCCAGCCCCGCCGCGCCCGCCAGCGTCGACCGCCGCGCCCGCCTGCATTGACGACCGACGCAGCGCTGCCCGAGCCGATGAATTAGGAGCCGCCAGCCCTATCCGCCGTGACGCCGCGGCTCGCCGCCCTTCCTCGCCGCTGCTCCTCGCTCGCGCCCACGCTCCCTCCCAGCGCCCGCGACCCCGCCGCCCTGCACCGTCGCGCCGCCCGCTCACATGTCGGCCGACCATCCGCAGAAACGCCAGCGCCAGACCGGATCCTTCTCGCCCGCCTCGCCTCCATACCACCTCGCTGCCAAGACGGCCGAACCCGCTAAGACGACCCTTCACCAGCACCCCGACACCCCGGCGTCACCACCGTACATGTCTTCCTCCGCGCCGAGCCAGTCCTATGCCTCGACCGCATCGCTCGCCTCCGCCTCAGTACAGGCCGTGACGCCGCCCTCGTCGGCCAACATGTCGCAGGCCTCGCAGCCGCCAACCACCACCGCCTTCCCGACCCCCGCCAGCAGCGCCGGCAACGTGTCCTTCGCCTTCAAGAGCGATGACGGCGATGCGCGCATGACTGATGAGCCCGTGGACGGCGTCGCCGTCGCCGCGACGGGCGATGTTGAGATGGGCAATGACAGCGACCACAGGCACACAGGTCACGACCGGACAGGCACGGGCTCATCCGCGAGCAGAGGTGTTGGCCCAGACAACCGGCTGCAGTCCGGCTCTGGTCTCTTCTACAAGCTCAGCGAGACTCGTAAGCTCCCCGTATTCGTGCATGCGCTATCCTTTGTGTTGACAATGGTTTGCGGCTAGCATACTCACTGTCGCGACCCCATGTGTCCCAGAATCTGGTGTCGCTGTACGGCCTTGACCGTATCACTCAGAGCGTCGCTCGTTTCGACCCCAAAACGGGCGAAAAGATCAACAAGCTCCGCAAGTCGTACGAGAGTCACGTCAAAGACTTCAAGATCTCCGGCGGCAAGAGCAGACCTGAGGCTGTTGAAGGCCAACTCATGGGTCTCCTGCAATTCCCAGACGAGGAGTGGTGGCTGCAGCGCGTAAGAGGCAGCGAGCTTGAGAACGCAAGCAAGCGCATTTTCGAGAAGCTGAACGGAGGCGCCCTGAAGATGAATCCCGGCAAGCTCCCCAAGGAGACGGACTCCAAGTGGAGGACGAGGATTGGCACCGACGATGGTCCCACGTCCAAGAGACCCGCCTCTGAGGCGCTCGATGGAGCCGCGAAGAAGCTTAAGCAGGGTGGCCAGCCCTCTTTGCAAGGCCGCAACTCAGCAACTTCATCTCCGGCACTCAAGCCGTCGCCTGCCACGAAGCCGGTTATGCGTCCTGACCGCGTAGGCAAGAAGCGCAGCTACACGGAGTCGAGTTTCAAAGGCTACGGTGAAGGTTATGGGGACGACGAACTGGTCGGTGATTCGACCGGCGGTGAGGACAATGGAAGGGGCGCTGGTAACAAGAAGAAGCGCAGGAAGGTATGAGGTGCTCGTTGTTCCTTTTACCATCCCGACCAACTCTTTGCCGACACCTGTTTTCGACATTTCTCTTCGTCTCCGATCCGCAGCAGCCGACTGACAAACTTCTGCGCTCAACAGGACTTTCCTGCTGGCAGTCCTCTCGGATTTGACGAGCGCCGAGGAAACTACAATGTCGGAATGGTCGGCGTCCGACACTAATCGAGCAACCTCAACTCAGCGGAAGGTTTTCGGGATCCGATCCAATGGGAGCACGTCGGTACCGTCAATGCCGACAGTCGACCTTTCGCACCTGAGGGATTTTCGTGCATGGCATCATCTTCAGCTGGACGACCGTTACGGTGCTTACGACTTGAACCTCAAGCGCCATCGGCCTCGTTCACGCAGAAGTCGACAGCGGCCCCCGAGTATGTGACCATGCGTTGACGGGGTTATCAGATTGCTATTCGTTCACCGTGTTCAAATTTTGCTATACCCGCTTCTGAGCGTGCTTTTATTTGCTTTTTCCCTCTCGCACTCGCATGCATCTAAATCCAAGGACAGAGGACCAAATTCTGGGATGGGGAACTGGGCGTTCTCACGGTGCTTTGCTCTTTTACTGCCCGACCGCTTTGGCGATGGTGGTATCGGTTCCTTTTCCTCTCTCTGGGTGGGGTATCTAGGCGTTTTATACTGCTTTTTGCTCTTTTTGCTTGCTGGTCATATTTGCTTGAGAGGGCTGCCCTGCTATTTATTACACACAACACCAACACCAACATCATCTGCGAGCGAGCGAGCACATGGGCTACAAAAAAAATTACGCGGCACGAGGTAGAATGCGCAGCCCATCCACACCTTTCCCCCCAGCTGGCAATGCAGGCGCGCAAGAGAGAGATTCGAGGGCGAAGGTGGTGACCCTTCCTCAGAGGTTTATGGGTCCAGCCTCGAATTTTGTACGAGGGGTCTTTTCTGGTTCTTTTTTTCTTCTTCTTCTTTCTCAAACTTGACTTTGCTGGGCATTGTCGTATTGCTGTGGCTCGATGGCTTTGGGCTGGCTCCTCGCTTCTTCTCTTCTCCCCCCTTCTCTCTATTCCACCTACGTACGTGCGTACGTACTGCGTACCACCCCGTGGCGCCGCTTACTTCGCTTTGCTGGCTGCCTGGGTTGGCATGCATGTACAGTATGTACATACTCCGTAGGTTCTGGGGCTGAATGTGAGCGAGCGGGAGCGTGCATGGCTTTGTTCAGGCAATCATGCGCCGGTAGGAGCGAGACGCCCACGCAAGCAAGGCAGGCAAAGTCGCATAGATGCTAATCTCTCAGCAAGGAAAAAAAAATCAATGAAAGGCCTGAAATAAGATGAAACACGACCCTATGTGTCCAATCAAGTGCTGGTGATGTCGTGGTCGTGACACCGTTAAGGTTTCTTGTTGCAAGTGGTCCTGGGTTAATATTAGAGTTGTTTTGAAATGCGGATTCGGAGTCCATTGTGGTGGGTAATTGGGGGAGGGGTTTCGGACCGTTGCTAGGTATGTGTCGGACGGAGGTTTTAGGATGGAGGCGGGGTTCTAAGACGTGTGTCTGGGACCCTTTTCTTTTCCCCTTCTTGGATGTGCTGTGTTGATAAGAGTGAGGGGAGCGGAAAGGGTTTGATGATATGGCAGTACCCCCTGCTATAATGTTGTCGCAGCTTTGGGTGTGGGGGGAGCTGAGCGGTTTGGTAGTATGGAGACAATATCGAATGCTCGAAAGGATCATTCCGTGGTGTTGTCAATTTGCTACTTTGCTGGAGGGCACCTCTGTGCATCACTATGGTGCTGTAGAGCTATTCACAATTAAGTAGATCGGGATTGGAATGGTATTTGCACTCTACGATAGCTACGCGCGTAAATGGTCCGATAAGTTCTGCCGCAAACCTCTCAAGCGTCTCCGACCCCGCGCTCACTGCATCGCGCAGCGCAAAAGAATTTGTTGAACGTCGCGACCTGCACAATGATGTCAGCTGCGAATGTTTGCTGCAGCGACGGAATCCTTCCTCCTGGACGGGCCCTGGCTTCGGCACTCGGCTCCTAACTGTCGTCATGGGTATGGGTACGAAGTCCAAATTATTACCGGGATGGTGTCCCGTTCAATAAAGGGCGCTTCCAGGAAGGCCGGAATCGGCGCCACGGGAAAAAGGGAAGCGAGGGGGTGAATGCGCGGTTCTCGGCTCGAACGCAGCACTGCTGGGAAGGAGGCCAGAGAGCTCGGCAAAATTTTTCAAAAAGAAACATCTTTAGCTGAAAGTGGTTTCGATCCACTGTCCTCCGGGTTATGAGCCCGGCGCGCTTCCGCTGCGCCATTCAGCTTTGTTGTTGAAAGGATTTTTGCAAATTGTATATATATACGCATGTATTAGAGACATTTCCACAGGCCCTTTCCATATTAATTATCCAGCCTGGCTTTTACGCATACATTCACTTCGCAGCTTTCTTTCGAGAATGACTCAAGATACAAGAGTTCGTCACAACTCACAGGCTCGGTGTTTGCCGGTATGTTCGGCGAACTTGCCTGCGCACTTGTAACGGTACATTCAAATGTCCACGTTCAACTAAGTCACAAGGACTTCTTACATGGCCTTTCACTACGACGGAGTAGTTCATAATTCAACTCACCACGCGGAGCTATCTTCACCGTCGGCTGCGAGCCAGGTCAATGCCACAACGGTTTTCCGTGTCAAACCAGGTGATACAGCATCTATGTTGCCTTCGCAAGAAATGTTTGCTCTTCCCATCGCTGGTTCCTGCAAAAAACGTCATTCTTCCGGGTTAATTCTAGAACTAACTGGTCAATTCGGAGTTTATGGGTAGGTGGGAATATACAGAGCTGCTGGCAATGGCTACCTTGATCTGCCACATTCATATCAAAACGTCACCATTGTTTGACGTAGTGGTGATTCTGGACACAAGATTGTAAGAGGAGATGGATTTCATATGAATTTCGTTTCCTCCGTCTTTGAGCCGAGTGTTTTACTTTTGCCTTCGAAACGCGTGGACACCTTCATCTTATTCTCACAGGAGCAGATGTCAGTGCTATTTGCTCCAAGAACTAATGCAGTGCAATAGAGCACCCGCCTTTGCTGGATGAACGGTTACAGGGTTGCATACCGCCATGGCAGTAGACTTGAAGATCAAAGAGATGACTTAATGATTCAAAGCTACAGTCCACATAGGACTGCAACCTTTTTTACTCATTTTATCAGGCGTACAACCGTGGCCAGAAAATAAACAGAGATACAGATTCCCTCTCACCAGCAATGCGGTTTAATATATCAACAGAATGCCTGCCTGCTTGCTTGCTACCTTTCTTCTTTCAACATCAAAACATACAGCAGCCGCCGCGCGGCGACTATTGGATCTCAAACTCGTAGTAAACATACGGCGTGTACTCTGAATCGCCGTGGCCCGCCGCGGCCAGCTCCGCGTTGACGGCCGAGTCGTCCTTCTTGACGCGGCCCTGCTTGTCCCTGCCGAAGGCGTTGCCGCCGAGGTACGAATAGTTGGCGTCGAGGTTTGTCTTTGCTTTCTTGGCGAGCTTTTCGTTGGTCTGGTGGGGGTGTCAGTGCATCATCCATGGCCAGAGCTCTCCCATTTTTGCAAATGGTAAGCCAGAAAATAAAAGAAGAAGAAGAAAAGTCCTGGAATATCCTACCTGAATCAAACCGCAGACGAACTCCAAGGGCAGGCCGTAGCGCAGCACCGTCTCCACGAAAACACGCAGCGCAAGAACATGGATCCAAATCATGGCGCTCTCCGAGTAGCCGGTGCGGCCCAAACGCAGGGCCTCGCCCCAGACCTTACGCTCGTCCTTCTCGAGGCGGTCGACCTCGCGGGCCTCCTCCTCCTTGGAGCCCTCCTTGTACTTGAAGTCGCGGGGAGTCCAGCGCTTCTCGCGGCACTTGTGCACGAAGTCGGGCGAGTGCTTCTTGAAGGAGGTGACGGCGAAGAGGGTGAACTCGTCGTCCTTTGCGATCTGCTTGGCAGAGCGCGGCACGACCATGGGGGCCAGCGTCTCGTAGCTCTTGAGGAATTCCTTGACCAGCGCGTTGGGCACGGCGATCAGGTGGGTCTCGAGGTACTCGGAGTCTTGGACCAGGGCGTCGGGCGGCACGATGGAAGCTAGCGACTTGGTGGCGAGGTTGCCGCTGGGGAGCCACGAGGGTTAGCTGTCAGCGGCGGGACGCAGGAGGGATGGCTGGGGGAGGCTCACGTCTGCCGTCTTTGCGAGGCGGCCAGGTTCGTCTTGACCTGGTTGTACTGGTTGAACTTGGCCTTGACATCGTTGTCGATGCCGGCGAGCTCCTGCGGGACGGGCATGAGCATGCAACGGGAAGAGCACAAGGCAGCAGGCGTACCTTCTGCAGCGAGTCTATCAGGTCGGCTATGGGCTTGTCGGCGCGGTACTTGACCTTATTCCACTGGAACGAGCGCAGGTACTGCTCGACCGGCTCTGGTTCTGTCAACACCGCACAGCCACGCACGCAGAGTCTTCACGCACTGTCGTTGATGGTCTTCTGCTGGGCGATCTTGTCCTCGTCGCCGTCGAGGATGCCGCGCAACGAGTCGGCGACCTTGTTGACGACCTGCTCGCAGGCGGAGTTGAGCTTGGCCAGGTCGTCGGCCTGCTGGACGAGGGCGTCGAGGGTGCCGATCTTGAAGTTGGGGATGCTGAAGGGGTGCACGGCGCCGTTGTCGGTGGTGACGGCGGAGCGGAGGGCCGTCAGGGCCTCGTCGCGGTCGTTGGACGGCGATATCGACGTGGGCAGCGACACCAGCAGGTATTTGGCGGGTTTCGACATGGCGCCGGCGGGCGGGGCGAGCGAGAGGAGGGAGCGACGGCGGGCGCGGACGGGGTGGAGGGCAGCGGAGGCGGGGCACGCGTGCCGGTGGTGTTGATGCTCGCAGTGGCAGGTCGACTGGCTGGCAGCCCGAGGGGCCAGAGCTCGCGGCGCGCACGTTCGTCATGGGGCGCGGGCGGCAGCTCCAGCCTCAGACGCTCCCCGCGCCGCCGCCGCCGAGCCCGCCGACGCCATCGGGTCCGTCGCTGCCCTGCCGGCCTTTTACTCTCCTCCTCCTCGTCCTCCCCATTTTTGCCGGCCCCCTTCTGTCTCTTCCGCCATGGCCGCCCGCCGAGGAGCTGCGCTGTTCGCGCCCCAAGCCAATGGCCTGGTCCGCCCGCGGGCGCTGTCGCTGCTCAGCAGGCCCGTCGCCGCGCATCTGGCTGCCCGCTGCACCAACTCGCCGATAGCGCTGCCCGCGCGCGCCGCTCCTCCCGCCACCACCACCACCACCACCACCACGACGCTTGCGCAGAAGCTCGTACGCGTGCGCCCGTACAGCTCGGAGGCCAGCCTCGAGAAGACGCCGCTGTACGACCTGCACGCGAGCCATGGCGCCAAGTTCGTGCCGTTCGGCGGCTTCGCCATGCCGGTGCAGTACGCAGACCTGTCGCTGGCCGAGTCGCACAACTGGACGCGCGAGAAGGCCAGCATCTTCGACGTGAGCCACATGTGCGTCGCAGAATCCGATCAATTGACTCTCCAGCACCCGGCTAACCCGCCTGCGTAGGGTCCAGCACCACTTCTCCGGCCCCGGCGCCGCCGCCTTCCTCGAGCGCATCACGCCCTCGTCGGCCAGCACGCTACCCGACCACAGCTCCACTCTGTCGACCCTGCTGCACCCCAACACCGGCGGCATCGTCGACGACACCATCATCACCAAGCTGCCCGGCGACAAGTTCTTCGTCGTCACCAACGCCGCCTGCCGCGACAAGGACTCGGCCTACCTGTCCCAGGAGCTGGACGCCTTCAGCGCCGAGCACGGTGAGGGCGGCCACGCCGCCGTGCGCTGGCAGCGCCTGGACGGCCGCGGCCTCATCGCCCTGCAAGGTCCCCTGGCCGCCGACATCCTGGCGGCCACGCTGCCCGCCGAGTCGCGTGACCTGACCACCCTGTTCTTCGGCCAGAGCCGCCTCATGGCCTTCACCCTGCCCGACGGCACCTCCGTGCCCGACGTGCTCGTCTCGCGCGGCGGCTACACGGGCGAGGACGGCTTCGAGATCTCCATCCCCGCCGAGCACACCCCCGCCCTGACCCGCCTGCTGCTCGACACCGCCGGCAAGGACAAGCTGCGCCTCGCCGGCCTGGGCGCCCGCGACAGCCTGCGCCTCGAGGCCGGCATGTGTCTGTACGGCCATGACCTCGACGACACCACCACCCCCGTCGAGGGCGCCCTGGCCTGGATCATCCCCAAGGACCGCCGCGAGAAGGGCGGCTTCCACGGCGCCGACACCATCCTGTCCCAGCTGAAGCCCAAGAGCAAGGGCGGCGCCGGCGTGGCCAGGCGCAGGGTGGGCTTCGTCGTCGAGGGCGCCCCGGCCCGCGAGGGCGCTGACATCGTCGATGCCGAGACGGGCGAGTCCATCGGTAAGATCACCAGCGGCTGCCCCAGCCCGACGCTGAAGAAGAACATCGCCATGGGCTACGTCGCGGACGGCAAGCATAAGAGCGGCACCGAGGTGAACGTCGTCGTCAGAGGCAGGCCGAGGAAGGCTGTCGTGGCTAAGATGCCGTTCGTGCCGTCCAAGTACTGGAAGGGTGGTGCGACGCCTGGTTAAGTGGAGGCCGAGCTTAATGTTTCGAAATGAAAGAACGACGGATTTAAGGGGCTTGACTATTCTCTGTACTCAACAGGAGGGATCTGGAGGAAGAAGGATCTTGGACTTAACGTGCCATGACCGCCACGCGCAAAATGGGAACAAAATAAAACAGGCTTGCTTGATCATGTGTCTATAAACTATGGGCAAAGGGAAAAATGAGGCAATTGATGAAAAATATATCAGAACAGCATATTAACAGGATCTATCATACGAGTGTGCAATCGCTTCAAAGCAAACGCAATCTGGGACAAGGTGGGGGCACGTTCCTATCTGCCCTTCATGTGCCGACTGCGCTGTCCGCTGTCCCTGCTTGAAAACGAATGGTTGGCCGCTCAGACTCCAAAAATGATTTGCACAATCTCGTCGAGCAGCGAATAGACGAGATGGGTACTGAAAGATTGATTGTTAGCAATCTTGCGCGAAAACCGAAGGATGGAGTGAGAAACCACTTACTTCAACCGCTGATTGTTAAACGTAGCCAGAATCCTCCTACTCGCCGCCTGCGCATTCGCCCTGCCAACAACGCTACCCGCAAGGTCCGGAATCAGCGTCGCGAGCATCAGCCCTGCCTCCTTCCTACTCTTCTCCTTCTGCTGCGGCGTGCGCGGCGGCTTGTCCTTGGCCATCTGGCCGTTGTCGGGCCACATTGAGTCCTTGAGTACGCCGATGTACTTGACAATGTTGTCCTCCTGCGTTAGCACCTTCACATTCTCGCGCACCTTGCGCTCGATGGTGCCGCCCAGGAGCTGATGTAGCACCACGACTACCGCCCGCCCCCGCAGCCAGTTGTTCTCGCGGTTGAGCTCGAAGGCTTCCAGGAAGAGGTCGCAGATGGGCTTGATGAATGGTTCCAGCTGCTCGTTGCCTCCACGGCTCTCGTAGGCCCGCAGCTCCGCTTCTGCTTCTGCTGCTGTTTGTGGATCGTTGGCCAAAGCGCTACTTGTTGCTGCGGCTGGTCCTAATCCTGTGACTCCATTGCCATTGTTCAACTGCGTTGTTGCGGCTGATATGAGATTCTGGCCGGCCAGGGAAAGTTGGTCGAGTACGGGAATGTTGCCCAAGAACTCCTCCATACCATCGCTGACAGAGCTGTAGATGCGTGAGACGAAATCCCTTGTCTCGGTTTGAGCGTCGGACGGATCAGACGAGGAGATTGCCCGCTGAGACAGAAAAGCTCGTAGTTCGCGGCTACGGCATATTGCTGGAATGAGAAGCAGTTCCCTGAGCCATTTTTCCAAGGCAGCACGGCGCTTCTGAAGAAAATCCTTCTGCAGCTTGAGGACCATTTGCCGGCGAGGGAATTCGAGGTTACGAATCATAGGGTATTTGGAGCGAAGGCGTTTGTTGAGTTCGTGGAATTCGCTGTATCGCCTTGCAACTACCCAAGCGGCAGCAGGCATTTGTTCTCCAGCTTGCCGGCGAACCTCGATAACGTCTTAAGAAAGTCAGCAGCACTACTTGGGTGGAGGGTAGGAAAACAGAACTTACACAAAGCGTATTCAGAGCCATCTTCATCCTTTCCAACCATGATCGACTGTATGGATACCGTTGCCCTGCCATACAAGCTATTGTCACTCTCCTGGATGACGTATTGTTGTCTTTGAAGCTCCTTGCGATGTATTTCGCGCTGTAGACTTGCTTTTGATTTCCTCAAAATCCTCAACTCCGCTGCATTGTTCGTAAGCTCGGCCTTTTTGGTGAGAGAATCTACGATAGATTCTTGATTGACGAGTCTCTCAAGATCTTGTGTTAAGGCATCAATTGCTTCCGCAAGACCAAGATCCCCTGGAGCGGCTTCATGGATTTCGTCTTCTTCGTCTTTGCCGTTCACATCTGAATCTTCCATCTCGTCTTCTAGAAATCTTTCTTCATCACCAAAAAGGTTGTCTGAGAAGACGCCTCTAGTGGTGGGGGCACCAACGAGGCCAAGTGAGGTTATGCTCGGCTTTTCCCTGTCCCTGATAGGGATGGCAGGAGACCCGGACCGAGTAATTTCGAAAGATCCCCTCAGAGAATCGTTGTCCTGTGCTGACTTTGGTCCCTCTGAAAACAAAGAATCCCGATCCGCATCGTTATCCATGATGTCCTCCAGGGCTTCCTGCATAGCGTCGACGATTTGAGAATTGTCCCCGTTAGGTCGGTATGGTTCGAAGTCCGAGTCGATACTTTGAATTGAACCAGCTAGCGGATCCGGTTCGATATCGTCGTCGAAAAGAGGTGGACGTCCCGCATCATCTAATGATCTGCGGGCGGGTGCCGTTGGGCTTTGGAACGTCTTAATGCTTTTGAGATCGGAAGTTGAGACTGCCGCTCTTCGGAGGTCTGCAGATTGAGTGGAGAGGGTGCGAGGAAGTGGTGGAGGTTTTGGGGCTGTTGGAGGTCCGCTGATAGTATGGCCTTGTATCGGCGGTCCAGTGGGACTTCTTGAAAGGGATGAAGCCTCGTCGGATGCAAGCCATTTGTACCAGAGGTCAGATTTCTTGAAGCGTGGGAAGTAACGATCTGACATCTCGTGGTATACGGATGTCTGCACTTGGAGGACCGCCCGCCGGGCAGCCAGGTACTGGGCGCTCGTAGCTTTTCTTCCTGCCTTTAGGAAATCATCCACAGCTCGGCGGGTGCTGTCGGACACGGCAAGCTCCGGCTTTGTGAGGTATGCCTCATAAATCTGGGCAAGGTCAGTGCGTTCCGACGCTCCCCATGAGAGCTCAAGGCCAGCATCGTCTGTCTCTCCCATGTCTTCTTCAAGAGGATCGCGGAAGCCATCAACGACAATCCAGAGCTGGACGAGTCGCATCAGTCCTTGCCGATCCATGAACTCCATGAAGGATGTTAGGCCAGAAGCATCGTACAGAACTTGCCGCAGACTGGCGTTCTCCAGTCTCGAGTTCCTACGAGCAAGTTGCGGCTGGTGTGCTAATTTTTGCTTGGCGGCACTTCCTGCGCTTAGCTGAATGACCCTTTGGTCCAAAATCTTTCTCGCCGTCTCGAGCCGACGTAGGTACAATGGGTCTTGCCCCTCCATCGCGGTGTCCCGTTTAAGTTGGCTTGCTACCTCGCTTCTAAACCGGCGCGCGTCGGATAAAGAGTTGCATTGCCGAATGGCACGAATGAACCGCTCAAACTTCCTTTCATTGTCTCCGGGACCCAAGCGCGGGAAGGGGGCACTCTTTGGGAGCTTGGGCGACACGGGTGCGTGTTCATCCAGAGCTGCGCGAAGTTTCCGCACTGTTTTCCGGTCTTGCAGCAATGTACGGCCCTGACACAGTAAGCAAAAGCACATACGATTTGCACGGCATTGCACATACATAGCCATCCATTATCTGGTTCCAAGTATCGGGATCCGCGAGCATCTGAAGGACGGGGAAAAGAACGGCGCAAGCAACGATTTCCTTGATCAGAGTGTTCACCGCCAGGCTGGTTCGCATGTTCCGGGGCAGCACCTGGGGCATCAACCTTGCCACGATGCCTCGAAGGTGCTGCTGCTGCACAGACTTGGGGTTCGTGTACGAGAGCGAGGCGGCGGGGTGCAGCTTGCCGTCGCGATACTTTGCGGCAATGGCGTCGTCGAGCTCCTCGGACTCGGTGACGTTCTTGGAGAGCTTCTTCCCCCGTACGATGCGCTCAGCCTCGTAGAAGTCGTGCATGTGTGTGGTGATCATGGGGACGGCCCTTGATATGACGATCTCGACCAGGTCCACCGCCAGCAGTTTGTCCCGGACGGTGCCCAGGGCGGCGCGGATGGCGCGATCCACCTCATTTGTGAAGGTTGGGCGCGAGCTGATGGCGCCATACCAGCTCTGCACGAAGTCGCGGAGTATGAGGTCGAGGAGGCCGTCGAGGTGGTCGGAAATGAGGAAGGAGGGCGGGTACAGCGGCTCGCGACGGTAGAGCGACTTGCTCTTCAGAGAGGCGGTTTCCGCCTTCCAGGCCTGGGCGGACACAAAGGCGACATGCTGCGGCGGGCGGACGGGTCGGGGAAGGGCATGCTCGGGGCTGCGCGAGGTCGAGACGATAAGGTACAGGATCCCGGCTACCGTGATGGCGACGCCCGCGAAGAAGGCCTGGGGGACGTATCGCAGCGACGGCGCCCAATGGGTGAGGTATCCCCAAGCGATGAAGGCGGCGACACAGGCGAGGATCACATCCCTGCGGGTGAGTTCCATAGTACGGAGAAAGCCATGGGCTGTCGAGGCGGCATGTTGCGGTTGCGCATACGGAGCGTGCTTTCGGCGGCCGGCGTTCAGGTGCTCCTCCGTCACCGCGACACGCGCAAGCGATGCCGATCCGCCAAATGCGGCTCGACGCCGCCGCGCCCGCCCTTCCAGCCACTTCCACGCCGCGCCGCCGTTCGCGCGTGCGGGCAGCGTCGCGTCACAGTCACTGCATGGTTCACAGGGTAGCAGGAAGGTCTAATTGAGCTGTTTTAATCCAAAGTCTGCCTTATTCTATCTACTTTCGCACATAGGCTTCGACACTGCTTCAAGTCAGCGACAACTCTTGCATGGCACGGACGCACGGAGAGGGCAATGGTACGACGGTTCAGGTCTCCAAGGTGATGGTTGTTTCTTCAACGACTAACTCAGGAAGAACACAGCGAAATAATTGGGTTCATCAGGGCAGTAGAGGGGCGGGGAGGACGGCGGATTTCCACTCACCGGTCGGAAGCTGGGTATCACGGAGCACACATCGCATATTTTACCTGCAGCCACACCGAAGGCATTAGCTTAAGCTCCAAGATAGACATGCGCTCGAAGTAGATGCGAGATAATCCATCGTGAATCAGGCTGCACACTGGGTTAGCTGTGTTCCGTTACGTTGGGACCGAGTGGCACGACATACCTCATTAAATCAGAATTTTCAGTGTTAATGTTCATTTCCAACCACGTTCGTTACACGTAGAAGGATCAAACAGTGTGAATATTGATCATCATATACGATGGCCTGGTGAGAGGGGAACAAGAGAAAACACACGGTAATGTACCTGCAGCTGGACAATTAGCACTGCGCTCAAGAAATCCAGACCACCGAGAATGCCGTGCAAAAGCAATCGCGGATCAGCTGACGAATTCTCAACAAGCATTGCCCCAAAGCGACACCCACAAGGTTTGTACGCCTTGCTTTTGACGGATGCCACCAGAGGAATGCACAGTCTGTCCGCCCGTTCGTTCAAATTTCCTCATGTGACGCGGGTGTCTGCACGGCGGGTGTGGAAAATGGACCGTACCTGATGACAAGACACGTTAGCTGGTGCTCAAGACCTTGCAAGCAGAAATGTTCGTGTCATGTTGTGTTGGGTCAGACAAGGCTGAAACTTAAATTGACAAGATTCGACACCATGTGTTCGGATTGAGGAATGCCTTTCCGTTGTCGGTTGATCATCATCCAGGGAGGGGTGAAAAGAAAAACCTCGGTGCACAAACCTTTGAAAAATATTGAGAGCGGCGGAGTCTTACGGCAGCGTCGGCGGTCAAACTCAAGAGCCCTCATTCGACCCCTGAGGATAGTCGCCGAGTTCCACCGTAGACTCCATCCATCGCGTGTTCTACCAAGTGTTTTGGCGAGTACGACGCAGCGCGAGCGAAGTTGCAAGCTTGAGGCAAGAAAATACGGAGGAAGAAATGGGCTACATTCTGCAGAATTGACGCGTCAGCGGAACGCTCTTGCTGATGCTCGAGATACGTCGAATGATGCGACATGCGTATTCAGGGTAGTTCTAGAGCTTTGTCTGTGGGATCCTTCATGATCATGTAGGAGTTGGATTGTTCGTGGATGAGGATGTATCATCACTGAACGCGGTGAGAGACCAAGTGTTGGCGACTTACATGAAGGAACAAAGAGTGAAGGGGGCCACAGCAAGCACGCGTGAGCGTGCAAGAGGCTGAGGCCACAGGAGCGCAGAAATTTGCGATGCGAAAAGTCAGTTGTGCTGATGGAGAAAGATGAAGTTCGCAGCGAAGAAAGTTCCCTCATATTTAGCGACGCGCTAGCGCGTGCCGAAAGACCCACTTTAGGCTGCACGTGATCCACCGCACCCGCGGCCATGTATTCTTTCGATTGGGACATCCCTCGTTGACATCGTAAGTGAAATACAGAATTACTGCTGCGTCCTCCTTGCTCATGCATCAGCCAGCTACAAAACCGTGGCGATCTCCTTGACACAGGACGTCTCCTTCAACCCGCCGGGGCTGGGGCCTTCGGATGTGCATTCAGGTACGAGCTGAATCTCGGTACAGGTTTGCCATGACCGGTCTGTGTTGTATATGGGATCGCTGCCGTACTTTCCCAGGTCGGTCCAATATAGTGTTGCCCATTCCCGGTACACCGTCTCGTTACAAGCAACGAACGTGGCATTGAAGCCTACTCTCTCGAGGAATGGGACACCATCCTCCTCAACAACCTTGGTGTCGCTTTCAGCGGTGATGGATCGGATGCCAACCATCTGATTTCCAACCAAAGGAATTCCGGTGCCGTTGTAAAAGCCGAAAGGAATCACCTCGCCCTGGTTGTTTGGCGCATCGGTTCGTGTGTGATTCTTGCCCTCTTCGTCCTGGGTGTAGAATATGTCGCCACCTCTACTTTTCGAGCTTCCCGTTCCGTTCCACGATGGGTTCATCAGCACTCCCCACATGTAGTCTGGTGGGATGCGGGTTGTGATGCCCAGTCTTCGGACCTCCACAGCCCAGCCATCCACTTTGGGAGTGATCTCGTCCTTGGGGCCGGTGACTCTGGCGCGAAGCTTGTAGTGGAGAGAAGCATCCGCAGCGGATGTTGTTGGGAAGGTGGCCAAAAGTCCCAGGACGACAGTCGTGACTGTGGAAGGACCCATGATGTTCCTAGAGGTTGGTGGAAGCACTGTGGACCGTTGTCGACACCGCAGAATGAACGAGGAAATCTGTCCTCCTTTGCATCTTGATCGTAGAGGACGGTTGTCGCCAAGAAGTTACATTGCTCCATTTAGGTCAAACCGTGCATACGAGGTTCTGTACGGTACAGCTGGGGCCTAGACAGAAGCGGCATAGGCTGAGTCCGGTGTGAGAAAGTGAAGGTCTCGATTCGTCTCGTCCACCAAAAACCCTGAAATCAATTTTGCATGAACGCGAGCAGACCTGATACAGTGCCAATAGACTTTATTCTGTGATGCTTGGCTAAGCAATGGCTTAAGGAGATCTGACGCGGCCGTGGCGTTTGCATTTGTTTCCTCATCTGATACATAAGAAGGCCTGGTGGGGACACGAAGATCCTGCAGGATTTAGGGTCTCGCCAAATGTACACAGTAAACAGCGCAGAAGTCGCGACACGAGCTCTACGAGCAGCCTGAGCTGACGTCACCTCATTCTTGCCTCTTGCGGGTCATGTTCCGCATCAAACAGGCGTTGTGATCTGTCGCGCTTTGAACTGCTTTTCACGAAACATTTCCCCATTTTCATACTGCAGCCCTGGCGCTGGAAGTGCTCTGAAGGAATGGAGAGCAGGCGCATCATGAGTCAGTATTCCACGTGCCAAGGCGTAAGCGCTGGACCCTGGTCGACCATGCGGCGCAGGCGGCAATACGTAGTACGTACTTCTTCTCTTCTGCCCGCGTCTCCAAGGATGAAGAACCTCAACGCCCACATTCTTGATTCACCGAGGCATGGATGGAGCAAAACGGTATAGCAGGGCCGCGACCGAGAGAGATTGCCTGAGGCTGCGCCTCAGACAAAGGCCTCAACCTCTTGACCAGCTCCGCCGCCTGGATTTGCACGGCAGCCGTCTTTCCCTTACGGACCAATCTCAACCCCAGTCAATATTGTTCGCGAGGCTTCCGAGAGAAATCCGTTGTGCGATCTTCGAGAAGGTCTTCGGTAATGAAACGATCCATCTCTTCACTTCCGATGGCAAGATCTGCGCCATCTTCTGCACCGGCGACCGCTCTCGCTGCGGTGGATGCGAAATGCAAGAAATCCAAACAATTCATCCTCGGCATGAGGTGTTTTTAAGTGTACCGGACCGGTATCTGAGAGGGAAGACTGTCATGCCGTTGCTGCAGACTTGCCGGAGAATGTAAGTAGCTACCCAAACATGCAGGCACGCGCTACTCCCCAAGGGCGAAATTCAATCAACCATTCGAGATCCAAATTTAGTTTTGCACAGCATCTGGCGTTGAACTGTTCATACGCGTGAGCCTAGACAAACAGGCGTTGCAGTTTACCGTGTGTATGAATGCTTCAACCCCGGATTCTGATGCCGATGACTAGTTGAATTTCCTGGGAAGAATTTCGCCCTCCAGGAGTATGGTCTACTCAAAAGTTGGCTTGAGCTAACGCCTCTGGAACTATAGCTACCAAGAAGCCATCTCCACCCTCCTCACGACATACGTATTTTCCTTCTCGGACGTCTTGACGCTCCTCGATTTTCTCGCCGGGATTTCTCTTTCCCATGCAAACCAGATATGCTCTATTACGCTCACATGGGCCCTTTACGTCGAGCCTGCGGAAGGAACCCCTTATACCCGCAAAACATGGATGGACGTCTGGCAAGTCGTTTCCAAGTTGGAAGGGCTTCGGCGGCTTCGTGTGGACCTCGCAGACAGTCACATTAGTAAATGTAGAGCTGCGCGTGATAAGCAACCCTTTCCCAAGAACGAGAAGTTTACCATCGTCGCTGATCCGAAGAAATACTGGCTTTGGGTATTAGAGCCTATCAGAGCTTTGCACGGAGTGGAAGTCTCGGGCTCGGTCTGCTGCGTGTTTGATCAGCCCGAGTCGAAGCACTTGGAGATATGCACAGGGAAGACTGGGCGTGTAGTGACATTTTCAGACGGTTCGGAGGTAGAGTGGTGAGGAAGTGGGGTACAGGTACGGGAAATTCTCCTGGGCAAGTCAATTGCGGACTCTGGGCGGCAGTCCGTGTAATGAGCATTGTACATCCCTATACCGACCGCTAGCTTCTTGTCAATCGTCTCGATGCTCTTCTTGTCCTCCTCGCTGAGCCTAAAGTCGCATTGCAGGTTCTCCTCAATCCGATGAGGCGTCTTGCTCTTAGGAATAACCGAGTGGCCCTGAGCAACCCCCCAAGCAAGGGCAACCTGTGTGCCCGACTTTCCATACTTTTTCCCAAGCTTATTGAGCAATTCGTCATCAACCAGCTTGCCTCCGGACTCTTCACTCCTGTAGATTGCGTTCTAGTTGCCGAAGGGAGAGTACTGGGTGATGTGGACTGTAAGTTGTGCGTGTTAGCCTGTATCTGCGGTCTACACGAGGATTCACTTACTGCCGTGTTTGTGATGGAAGTCGGCGAAGCTGCGTTGCCGAAGCCATGGGTGCATCTCCAATTGATGCACGGCAGGGACCTAAGAAATGGACGCGTTCACTTATGACATCGGCGTGCCTCAAGAGACGCTCTGTCTCAGCCTTGTTGAAATTGAAAATTTCTGGGCGGTATCAATGTGGCGTTAGCTGACCTGGAGTGCGTGTAACACAGCGGGTTCCTATGCGTCGGCATCCTGCCATGTCCCGAAACCAATAGCCGGGATTTTAGCGCCAGTATTGAACTCGAATTCCGTCACCATATTTGTTTTGTCCCTGTCTCCAAGAAGGCGCAGGATCTCACGGCTTTGAAGCTTGAGAAAACGTCCCGGATAATGTTGGTGAACCAGATCTAGACGAAAGAGGACACGTTTTAAGGTAAAGGATTGAAGAGGAGTGTGTCGAACTCCGACGTCCGTGTGGACCCTCAGGTGCTCGAAGGCCTACGCTAGACTTACGTAGTTGTGCACATTGAAGTCTCTCGAGAACAGGGCCAGGTTGTGATATCCATAAGTTTGGTCGTTCCCCTCCGTCCTGCTGGGTCTTTAGAACTTGGGCGCCGACAAATTTCCCATGCCCCTCTAGAGTCCAAAGCCCATGGGATTTCTTCCACATAGTAAGAGGGATGAGATACTGGTACCCTTGAAGACCCGATGACTTGATCTGCCTGTCAAAGCGAAAATGGGCCAATGAGAATCGGCACTGGACAGCCAACGATTATCCCTGCAATAACTGCAGGATATTCAGGGGAGAGCCGTGCCTTCACTTCCAGTAAACAAAACAATTCCCCGAGCTTGCGCCAACGAGAATATTGGCTGGCCTGAAAATCCGGGGGAAGCGAAGCGACTTCACTTTACCATGCAAGGCCCGCGCAGTGACGTCGAAGTCCCGATGGTGGTCATGCGACCGATAGGCGTAACGATGTTGCGATTGCGGGATCATACAGGTGAGAGTCACCAGACTTGACGTGTAAGAGTGGGGCTTGCGATTGAGATCAAGACGTGCCGCGGTCGGTATGATTTTTCATTTGTGATTACTATGTACCTTTCGAATCAAGAGGCTTTTGCGAGTATTAGAATATGTAAGCATCAACCCCCACCTTCTTGAACATGCAGGATATTAACGCCTCGGAAGGAATGTAATTTTGCCTGGAAGCTCCAATTTGTGATGCACCCAGTGTAACCGGTTGTGTTTACAGAGCCAGCATGCCGACGACACCGACGACACCAGCCAAACCAGCACCGATGACAGTAGGGAGGGAAGCGCCACCAGTAGAGGTAGAAGAAGCACCGGCACTGTTTCCGCTGCCAGAGGTCTCGGAAGAGCCGCCCGAGGTGGTGCTCGCCTCAGACGACGACGTAGTGCGCGAGTGGGAGCGGGTGGCTGTGGCGTTCGAAGTCGAGTTGCCTGCGAAGACGCTCGAGATGACGGAAGTCAAAGTCGAGTTGCCGCCGGCAGTGGCAGTGGCAGTCGGGGCAGAGGTGATGCTTGCACCGGCGGTTGCCTCGTAGGTAAGGTAGCTCTGGACGTCGCTGGGAAGGGCCGAGATCCATGGCTGCGGAGTGCCACCAGCGACCTCCGAGGCGATGATGGAGGAAACGGCGGCCTGGTTGGTGAGGGCAACAGAGAGGAGCGAGCTCGGGAGGGCCGTCAGAAGGACAGAGACAATGGAGTTCCTGGGACGCGTTAGACTTGCTCAATGGCTTGCATATAAGGGCGAGGTAACGCACTGGTCGAGGGTGGACGTAGCGCTGCTGCTGTCGTCCTGCCTCTCCGCGAGCCTGGGGGAGGCCAGAGCCGAGGTGGCCAGGGCAAGGAAAGTGACCGTCTTGAACTGCATCTTGAGTTGAAGCGAGTGGATTGGATATGCGCGGCGGCGGGATGGCAAGAGACAGACTGGATTGCGAGCAGACAGGTGCAGAGCTCAGGAGACGGAGCGCAGGAGGCGCCTATATAGCAGCTGGGGTGAGCTTCTCGACCCAGCCAGCCGCGACTCAGCCGCTGGCCGATCCCTGACGGTGTGTGGCGCTGGGAGGGCAATTTGCCCATTCTGGGGCGCCAGGTGACTGGCTAGCTCCGTTTCCGCAGCCTCTCCGCAGTCGATCCACCCGCACGGCGCGTCGAGCTTCTCAACCGCCAGCCGTCTTTTTTTAGCTGCGTTGCGTCGCCCGCGTCGCCCCGCGTCGCTGGTCCAGTGGACGCCTGACTAACACGTCGAGCTCCTTCTCTCGCGGCAGGTCCGATCGCGCAATCAGTGTGCAGGCGCGCCAGCCGGTGCCTGCTGCCGCAGCTGCTTGTTCGCGCCCCCGCCCAGCGACGCGTCAATGAAATTACACAGCAGCCCGGCTAAGTGTCGCGACGTCGCACCACCCGTGGCAGCGCATTCGTCGACCTTGTCTGCGCTGTTTGACACGCCCGCATCTGTCGTGGCCCGTTTAGGTGGCTTCGTTATTGACTGTCTCACCCCCTGGTCTGTTTTCGTCGCCCATGAGCGCCGCCTCCGTTCAATGTCTGCACTGCCGGCGTCACTGGCATGCTTCAATGCAGCATGGCGTTTCCGGCGCCGGCGCATGGACGTGAGGTTACGGCCATCGGCCCGTGCGGATTGACGAGAGCTTGTGCTGTCACCCCAGGATCAGATGTCGGCGAGGATCGATGCTGGCCAGCTTGCCCGCGGTCACCGCAACTACGCGTACGCTTCCACCGGTGACGCAGGCCCCCTCGTCGTGCCTCAGGCCTGGTCATATGAGGGCCGGCTGCTGTGTGATATTTTTTGCAAATTTAGCACGCTCTAGGCAAAACCTTATGCGACTCAAAGCATGCTCAGATGTCTCTTTGCGTAGCCTTGGCGATGTTTCTCTTCCCACCAGAGAAAGCGAGGGCCGGGATCTCCGACTCGGCGCTGACTTTGGTGCCCAGCGCACGGTCAAGTGGCTCCAAGAGATCTCCAGAGTCATGCATCCACGTGATGGACGGCCGATGACTAAGAGGGTTGAGTTAACAGGTACAGACGCGATCGTTGCTGCGGATGGCGCACCTGTAGTGACTTGAACAGCTCATCTTCCACGCATGACCTTAGGCGGCAGAACGTGGTGGCGGTGCAACTCGACGTTCATGCGGTCTATACTCCGTAAGCAGCGTCGCAGAAGCGTTCGTCGCATCGCCGGGCTTCGACGCATCTTCTGTGCATAGAGACCGTGCCGACGGCGCCGTTGGCATTTAACGGAAACGAGATGCAAAGCATAAACCGCACGAACGCATGCGCCGGCTAATTGGCGAGGATGGCCTGCTGCATAGCGAGAACTGGGCTGACACTTTCGAAACTGCGCACGTCTGAGAGGCAGATCTGATTGGCACAGATGCCGTGGGCGCGAGCCGATTGGCGGCGGCGCGAGCTGACAGGTCGGCTGCCCGACCTCCACCACGGCATCAGCGACGACGATCCAGGAAAACGGGAGCTGCTGGCGCGCCGAGTCGTGCGCAGGAAGCGCCGGCGCGGGGGCACAAGTCAGCAGCGACGCGGACGGCGCGCAGCGAATAAGCGCAGCGCGTGGGCGCACAGTCGAAAGAGGAAGAGCGGATGCGAAACAGGCGAAGCTTTGACTTCGGCAGGTGGGCTGGACGGCGCAGGGCTGGACGGGTGGGCCGTCAGACGCTGCGCCGGGCCAGCGTCATCGCCGCTCGCCCATCGCCACCGCGCTGCAGTGTCGCGGACGCCGGCTACGCTCGTCGCATCGAGGCTCTCGCGCGCCTAAATTTGCACGGCCGGGTCTTAAAGGCGGCGGCTAAACCGCGGGCTCGGAAATAGCGCCCCGGATAGCGCTTTACGGACGCATCAAGGGACAGACGATCCTGCACTAAACCTCTACATTCACCCTACAATCTGCCCGCCCGGACGCGCCCCCATTCGCCCGCCGCTGCCGTACCGGACCGCGGACATGGCCACCGGCGAGGTGCTGCTCAACCGGAGAGACCTCCCGGTCGTAGATCTCTCCAGCGCCGATTCCGCCGCGCGACCCTCCGCGGAACAGGCCAAGAGCGCGCCGCCCGACGACCACCTGAGCGTGCACGACGACAGCGACGACGGCATCGACAATGTCTCGCTGTACGAGGACCTCCTGGATGAGGTCGAGCCGTTTGAGCTGAGCGGCGGTATGCCGTGCTGCTTGCGCGCGTTGGATGTGGGCTGATCGCAACAGGTCCCGACGTTTGCACCGCCGAGGAAGCCAAAGCCTACCGCAAGCGCCTGCACGAAGTCGGCGCTGGCGCCTTCGTCTTCGAGACCGTCACGACCGGCAAGGTCTCGGCCAAGAAGCTCTGCACTGCCTTTGGCATCAAGCCGCCTTCGTTCCTGGACGGCGCTTCCGACAGTTCGTATTACCAGCTGCTGGGAATTGCCATTGCCCGCGAGCTCTCCAAGAGGCGCCGTCTGCCCGAGTACTCCACCATCGAAGACGCTGCCCGCCTCCTGCGCGACAGCAAAAACATTATGGTCATTACAGGCGCAGGTGTAAGGATCCCCGGCTCTCGCGGTACAATGCATCTTTTCGGCGTCTCTTAATTTTTTGTTCGCCCGCAGCAACTATGGAAGTCCAGTTGCAACTGACTCTGGGATGCTAGATTTCTACGAGCCTTGGCATCCCCGACTTCCGCTCCAAGAACACCGGCTTCTACTCGAAACTCAGGGAAATGGGATTCGAAGACCCTGAGCAAGTCTTCGACATTCACAATTTCGACGAGGATCCAACGTAAGTGGGGTAGCTTATGGTCTTGCGAGGTGGGGGCTGATCCGACCAAAGTATTTTCTACAAGCTCGCTGGCGACATTCTTCCCGACCTTCACAACTGGACTCCCACGCATGAATTCATCCATTTGTTGCAAGAGAAGGGCAAACTTCTTACAAACTACACCCAAAACATCGACAATTTGGAGAGTCACGCCGGCATCGATCCGGAGAAGCTCGTGCAGTGTCACGGATCATGGGCAACGGCCACTTGCCGGAAGTGTGGCCACCAAATCCCAGGCGAAGACATCTTCCAGAACATTCGAGAGCAGAAGGTAGCGGAGTGTAAAGAATGTATACGTCAGTTGGCCATTCCGCGGCCCGGCATGAAGAGAAAGCGGAGTTCCAATGGCAGCGCTCGGAAGAGGAGACAAAGCGACGACGACGACGACTCGGACGGCCAGTACGATATCCCCCAGCCAGGTGTAATGAAACCCGATATCACATTTTTTGGCGAAGGTCTACCCAAGCGTTTCTTCACTCGACTCAGGGATCACGACAAGGACATTGTGGATCTGGTCATTGTTATTGGCACCTCGATGAAGGTCGCTCCTGTATCCGAAGTCCCTCAAATTCTACAGCCCTACGTTCCGCAGATCTACATTTCGAGAGACGTAAGTTTATTCCAGGTTGTAGTCGTACACCTGAGCAAAGGCTAACAAGACTGCAGCCGATTCGCCACATTGACTTCGATGTCAACCTTCTCGGTGACTGTGACGTCGTCGTAGCCGAATTGTGTCGCCTCGCTGGCTGGGACTTGAAACACAAGATGATTCCAGAGGGTCTTAGGGCGGAAGTCAAGGCCGTGGAGACCGGTGACGATGAGCAACACACTTGGAGGATCTTCCTCCCACAGAGCACTCCGTCCGATAAGGTGTTGGTGGTCAAGCCTGAAGAAGCCAAAGTTGAGGAAACAAAGTCCGAAAAGTCTAAATCCGAGGAGCCGAAGACGGAAGCAACTGCCTGAATTAGAACGCGGTCTTTTCCCTTTTCCACACCGAGGCTTAGCATGGAGTAATATGGGCCGGCTTCCTGAGCGGCTATTGCATGATCGCTCACTTTCAACTACTCGCCTAGACGGCGAGGGTTTATTCACCCTCAACCGAATCATAAGAGGGATGTTTATCTCGGGAACTTTTCGGTCTAGGGCATTGTTTCTTTATCATTGCTTTTTCTCAAGACTTGACATATATCATTGGCGCGCATGGAAAGGGGTCGGAACTATTGCACTCTGGCGGGCGACTTCACATTTCTTTTCCCCAGGTTTGGTTTTGCGGAAATTTGTTCATTTTGTTGCAGTGTAGATATCCTTGATCGCTTATTCGCGCCTCCTCTTCGACCGATGGCTGCTAAGGCGCATAGACGGGCATGTTATTTGTTCGGTTAATGAGAACAGAAAGACGAGGCTGTGACACATATATCGCGTTGTTTCAAGCTAGCCCTGGAAAGTTTGACTTTTGTTGCACTGTCACGTTCGAATCGTCCAGAACTTTCCCCAAGAATTGCAAGCAATAGAGATATCCTATGCGGCATGACATTGGACTAGCGCCTGCGCCTTTTGCCTTTATTTTCGCTTTGGTCATCACCAATATTTTATACCAGCTTAGCAGCTGGAGAACGGCTAATAAAGGATCACACCCAGTGCATCTCAAGTGCATCTTGCTTTTCCTCACTTGTTCCTCAGGGACCTTCTCCTCCCTGCTTCTGGCTCCTTCGCAGCAGCATCTTTCCCTCTAGCTTTCTTGGCCGGCGCGCCCTTCGTACCATTCTTAGCTGCAGCTGCTTTCTTCGCCTTCTTAGGCGCTGGCTTCGCGTCTTCCTCCGACTCCTCCATCACTTCTTCCTCCGCCGGTTCTTCCTTCTTCGTCCGACCGCGCTTGGTACCATTGGCAGAGGCACCGTTGGCAGCAGCCTTAACGCCCTGCTGCTTCTTCGCAGCGGGCTTGTTCTCCGCCTCTTCGTCTCCAACGTCATCTTCTTGCTCCGATCCCTTGACGTCGCCAGCGACATCGCCCGTCTTCTTCTGCACGCTCGGGACCACGGCTGAAGTGCGGCCGCCGACCTTGAGGAAGGTGATTTTGGCACCATTGGGAAGCTTGCTGGCATCCTTCTTGCCTTTGCCCCAACGATGCTTCATTAGCCCTGACGGAGATGTCAGTGACGGGAGCGCATATTTGTACGGCATGTGAGACGCTTACAGTCTTCAGGGAATTGGCTGGAGTCAGCTAAGGTTTCGCACGCGGTAGTGCAGACGTTGGTGAGGGCGTCGTGCAAGTCTTTGATCTGCGAGTCGCTGAAAGTGTTGCTGTACTGTTCAGGGTGGATCTTTGCCTGGTAGAGCACTTCGTCGCCGACCCAGTTGCCGACGCCGCTGATGTTGGCTTGATCGAGCAGCAAGGCCTTGACTGGCACTCTCTTGCTCTTCATCTTCTTAGCCAGCCAGTCGACAGTCAAGATGTCCTTGTCAAGGACGGGATCAGGCCCGTTCTCCTTGAGCGGGCTCACTTTCCTCAGGTTCTCTCCCTCGGCGTCAACCAATCGAATTCTTCCCAAACGTCTTGCATCAGTGAACGCGACCTCGCACTTCTCGTCGCCATCCATCTCGAGCACGAACTTCCAGTACTTGGGCGGCCACTCCGTGGCCTCCTCCTTGGCCACGGGCTTGTAGTAGGAAGTGTCGTCGTTGGAGAACTTCATCCAGCCGCTCATGCCAAAGTGCATCAGCGGGTGCGGCGGCTCCGACATAACCAGCCAGAAGTACTTGCCCTGCTGGCGCGCGTCGACGACCTTCTTGCCGGTCATGGCTTCCTTGAAGGCGGACGCGCTCGTGCCGACCTTGCCGTAGACGATGTCGTCTTCTTGCGTGCGCACGGCGCGGATCGTCTTGCCGACGACGTGCTTGCGCAGGTAGTGCACGATACGCGCGACTTCTCCAATCTCAGGCATGGTGGGTGAGATTGATGGAGTCTGGTTGAGAGGGAACAACAGAGTGGGGAAGGGCGTCAGTGAGCTGAAGAGCGCGACGGCAGTCTACGCGCCGGTGGAACGGCCGTTCTGAGGGATATTTTGCTAGAGATGATGTTACTGGCAATTGACCAATGCTGAACGGTCAGGAGGGGTCCAATCCGGGCAAGATGTCAGAGCGAGGCGGCTGGTTGAGCGGAGGCTGGAAGTAGCGATAGAGCGGAGGTGATGACGCCGGGCGGCGATCGCGCCAACGCGAAATCACGCGTCTGGATCCGCTCGGGCCCGCTGATTAATCCGTCTCGTCCCGTCTGTCTCATCCATCCCAAACTCATCTCTCCCATGGACACCGTCTCACTGTCATGGTGGCCACGCATTTCACGTGCGCATTCGTTCCATGACGTCGGTCCTCCACCATTTGCTGCTTTCGCACCGCTGCCCCTGCTGTCCAAGGTGACGACTGTTCCAACACGCAGGCAAGTCTGCGCGGCGGCGAGCGAGCCCTGGTCTTGTGCGATGCCACTCCAGTTTTGTGGGAGCCAATCAGGCGGATATAAGCAGCACTTTTTCGGTGCCTGAGTAAGCGGGCAGCCAATCCGGGACAAAGATCGTCTGGTGGCGTACAACAAAGAAAGAAACACTCGGATTGTCCGAACAGCTTCCCACTCCCATGGGCTGGAGACGACCCGGCTTATCCAAGCTTCAACGTCGCACACGGCCAGCCCCACGCGTCAGCCCCCAATCATCTCAGCGATCTTTCAGCTCCATGGCCCGAACAGGTTATCGCGCCATGCAGCTGAACATCGGATATGGGGGTGCTGAGCACTGGTACTCCGGCACTGATTTAGGATCGTCGATGCTTTAAGTATCTGTTTCTGCTGCTGTGGCTCCCGACCGCATTGCGCGCACCCATGTTGTTTTATCTTTTTCTTTTCAATGAGGCTCACTCATTTCCACATGGCCAGGACTGATCCAACAGGCTCGCGAAAGTCCTTTCAAATGTCTCTCGTTGATTTTTAGTGGCTGCTTGTCTCTCCCAACGGCCTGGCCCCCGAAGCCATGCCCGACGACCGATCACAGCGATATATTCTTCTCGAAGATGTCTTAATATCACAACAAACATCGCCATGCGACACTTTCTGTCGGAAGGGCTTAAGGCACTTTCTTTCTCGCAATCCCGACGTCATCGCCACCACGACAGCCGGCCTCGTATGCATCATGGCCATTTTCGGTTTCACCGTTTGGCTCAGCAAGCAAATATTCTACTGTCCGCATTGGGCGGAAGAATGCATCGTCGACAGTGCGGTCTCTTGGATTGCAGATAATATTGGAGTTGTACAAGGCATCGTAACCGCAGTTTATGCCCTTGCGCTGGCAGGTCTGGCTTATACGGCCTGCGCCCTAGGCGAAGCTGCTGTGTGGCCTATCTTGCATAAGCAGGCGAAGACCTTTAGGGAACTGGACTCGTTTCTTGCCGCCGCCCGTGGGTCCATTGCTTCTTTACCTTCGGCATACCTGGCAACCCGTTCCATCGAAGCCTTCGTGGTGATTCTGTCCATAACTATTGCGACAATCACCCCTCTGACTGGATCAACAGTTGTTGGATACGCTTATACCAAGCAGGACGTTGCGACGGATTACACCAGCAACTACACAATCGGCGCCGTGATGAGGAATCATTTTGTACAAACGACTCCTCCAGCCCGACTCCCGGGAGCTGTGACAGATGCCCTCAGCCGCTACACATCCTGGTCCAGCAATCTAGCTGACGAACCAATGCCACTTTATCGAGACTTCATCGTCAATCGCGCTAATCTCAAGCCTCTGGGAGACATATCTGTCAACGCCGTAAAGGTGGAGAAGAGTATCAACTGCACCGGCCGGCCTGTTGAACTAATGGACAATGACGATGTATCGGTCTCAGCCACCACCCACATGGGCAACGACAGTACGGTTCTCCTGAGGATGCAGCCTAAACTCACCGTGTGGGTTGACCAGATCCAACATGTGAGCAAAACGAGAAGCATATCTACTCTTATTTTTGCCGCTCTCAACGGCACCATTGAAGGCGGCGAGTCCTCGGCGGTCACAAAAGAGATGGAGATCAAGAATTTCGTACGCTTCCAAGCCGTGGCTTGCGACGTTGACGTCAATTTTGTCGATTCTTCATTCCAGGTTGGCGACGGTGCTGACGAGTTTGCGAATATCTCCAACATCAACATGATAGAGGGACCGACCAAGCCACGGTCTCACTACGGCGCCCTCGCAGACGTAGCCGTGTGGTTCGGGGCGGTTCCTGTGGCGATGGGTATCAGTATTCACGGGACACAGCCCATGTTCAAGGACGGCGATCCACTGCCAAAGGCATATGCCGGGTTCGCTAGCCACGAAACAACCAATTGGAAACTCGACAAGCTGTACAACTTCATCAACGTCAGCTCAGGAGCCCTCGCCACGTCCATGCACTTCATCGAAAAGAAAGACAACAATCCGGAATACCATCCCCAAAACGCCACTGTACCTTCCAGGGCCGCTACCAAACGATTGAAAACTCCGAGGGCGTACTACCTGCTCATCCCGCCGGCCGTGATGTTAGCCATGACCGCGGTCCTTGCTTTCTGGAACCACTGGATCCATGAGCGCGCACGTATACCGATAATGCGGCTGGCAGACGTATCCGAGGTGATCAAGAGCTCACAGACTGCAGACGTTGCGAGCGTTGCCGTTGTTGATGCAGAGAGGCCGAGCGAGGCATCGACGCTCCGGAAAGTGAAGGTGAAATACGGGGTTACTGCAGGAGGTAACGTTGGGCTCGGGAGTTCTGTGTCAAGCTTCTGATGTACTTATTTGCATTGCACGGTCAGCTGAAGGCCGGAGCACTAACCGGCGTCTGAGGTTGCAGCATTCACCGAGGACCGTCCTCGGTTGTGGCGCTTTTGGAGGATACCCCGCATTATTGCGAGTTTCGCTGTTCTTCTCACGTTCGCTTTGTGGCAGGCCACAGCGACTTCCGAGCATTTTACTTCTGGAGCTTTCTTTTCTGATGACGTAATTGGATGGTCTGCCGGGTAGACCTTCCGAGGACAGAAAAGTGCAATGCAGACTGTAGACTCTGTGGAACACCCGTCTTAGCCTCTGGCCAGAAGCGATCGCAAATCCTCCGGATTCCCAGCCATGATTTCTTACTCGGCACAGTTTGCTATGCCGTCGAGCGGTGTGCCGGCGGCGGTGGGCGTCTACGGCGCGGGGTGGTGCGCGGGTTTGCCGACGCAACTGATAACAGTTACATAATCCGGCCATCACGCTGTTACTCCGCACTTTCTGGAGCCTCTTCAATCCGCTGGATATCTGTTTGTTTTTTTCCTTCTCGTCTCCATCTCTTCGTCTCCATCATCTCTCCTTTCCTTGCTTTGTTTCATCTCGTCGTCGCAGCCATGCATTTCGCGCTGCTGGCGCTCAGTGCCGCATCTCTCCCCCTCACGGCTCTCGCCCACGCCGGCCATCAAGATGACGGCGCTGCACCCGTTGATCTTGATATTTTGCAGCAGAAATGGGGCACCGATGTGAGATGATCCGCCCTGAGACTGAACGACAGAGATGCTGACGGCAAGTAGTGGGGCTTCTCGGGAATCTCGACCTTTGCCCACCTGCCGCACGTGAAGTGCCTGACCCAGCCGGACACGGCTTTTGATATTGGCATCATCGGCGCTCCCTTTGACACAGCGGTGAGCTACAGGCCTGGTAGGTTTATTTTTAACCCTTGCTTTTGCAGCTCTTTCTTGAATTCTCCAAAGCTTGCATTTCATCCTGCTATTATCAATATACTTTCCATATTTGTTCGATCTCGCCCAGACGCTAGGATGCCGGGCCTTCTTCGTCAATTCCATTCCATATGCTTCCACTTTACGCCCTACCAGCATACGTCTAACATGCTCCAGGCGCCCGCTTCGGACCTCGCGCCATCCGCGCTGGCTCCGCGCGGCAAACATCGTTCCGCGGCTACAACCCGCGCGCAGCCATGAACCCATACACCTCGTGGGCCACCATCATCGACTGCGGCGACATGCCCATCACGCCCTTCGACAACGCCCTGGCGCTCCGGCAAATGAGCGAAGCCTTCATCGAGCTCGGCAAGCGCTCGCCCTCGGCCTCGTCGGCCTCGTCGTCGTCTGCCTACCGCAGCAAATCCAAACTCCTCACGCTCGGCGGCGACCACAGCATCGCGCTGCCGGCGCTCCGCGCGCTCAAGGCCATCCACGGCCAGCCCATCGCCGTAGTCCACTTCGACGCCCACCTCGACACCTGGCACCCGGCCAAGTACCCGTCCGCCTGGATCGACCCGACCGACGAGTCGACCCAGTCCTTCTTCAACCACGGCTCCATGTTCTGGATCGCCTCGACCGAGGGCCTCATCGCCAACGGGTCCTCCGTCCACGCGGGCCTGCGCACCCGCCTCGCCGGCGACGACGACGCCGATTGGGTCGACGACTCGGCGCAGGGCTGGCACCGCATCTCTGCCGACGACATCGACGATGTCGGTGCGAAGGGCATCGTCGAGGCGATCCTGGCGAATGTCGGGACCGAGGCGCCCGTCTACTTGTCGATTGACATCGACGTGATTGATCCCGGCATGGCGCCTGCGACCGGCACGCCCGAGCCCGGCGGATGGACGACGCGCGAGCTTATTCGCATTCTGCGCGGCATTGAGTCGCTGAACGTGGTCGGTGCGGATATTGTCGAGGTTAGCCCGAGCTATGATGGTCCAGGCGAGAACACGGCGTTGGCGGCGGCGCAGGTGGGTTACGAGATTCTGACGAGTATGGTCAAGAGGGGGTTGCTAGATCAGGGGAAAGTTGAGGCTGAAGGGAAGGCGAAGGCGAAGGACGAGTTGTGAAGTTGATGTGGATGCGTGACGGATGCTGTTCGACGTGTAGACACTGGGGGTTGCAGGAGTCGGGGAAGGTGTCGGGGTGGTGAAGCTATGTTGTAACGAAATTTTGATGAAGACTATGAAGAAAAGAGACATGAAAAAAGGGTAGATGACATCGTTTAGTAGCTTAGTGTGAGATCAATGATAGACGCGCCAATGCCATGTGTTTCATTGCCTTCTTGTCTTGATCTAATATATGGTTGCCTAATTGGGCATTCATTCACACCGCCAAGGTCGACCCTACTCGAACGGACATATACAGGTAGTTAATAAGAGGCAGTACAGATTGAACATTCGTCTATTGATCGGTGAAAGGAAGGAACCACACACGCTGTCGTAAAGCAATATCGACTCTCAAGCTCGAGGAGCGCCGGGGAATAAACAAAACACATGCCATGCTGACCCGCCCAAAACCCAACGCCAATACAGGGGATGTGAGATCTATGAGGCCGAGACCGTCCAGTATGAAACAAAGCACAAAAATACAAATTTCAGCTCTTGAGGGCCTCGAGTCTGCCGCGCATCTCGCTCAGCATCTCCTCCTGGTCTTCCTCTTCCTCCTCCTCCTCGGGGCGGGCGGGCAGTTCGAGGTCCTGCTTGGGCTCGGCAGCGTGGGGCATGCGGTCCTTGAGGACCTCGCTGAGGACCTTGTCGACCTCAGACTCGGCCTCGTCGTCCTCGCCCTCGAGCAGGTCGGAGTCGGGCAGCGAGTCGCCGACCATCTCCTCGATGATGCCGGCCCTGACGAGCTCCTGGCTGAGCTCGCGCATGGTGCCGGTCAGCTCGGGCAGGCGCACGAGGGTGTTGACGTCCTTCATGATGCCGGTGGAGGCGCGGATGCTGCCCTCGATCTTGCGGACGGAGAAGGCCTCGTTGACCTGCATCTGGACGCTCTGCAGCTGGGCCTTGCTGGTGTACAGGCGCGAGCTCTGCTTGCGCACGCGGATCAGCTCCTTCGCGAAGACGCGCGTGTCCTGGGCGGCCTGCTTGGCCATGGCCGGGTTGCGCTGGGCGCGCTTCGACGCCTGCACGATGTAGCTCTTGGTCTTCGCCTCGGCCTGCTTGAGCTGCATGATGTCGCGGTCGAGCTTGCGCACGTTGGCGCGCACGAGGGCGTTGCACTTCCGTTTCTTGACACACGAGACTGTTTAGCGGGCGCGCACGGGGGAGGAGGAGGAGGAGGAGGAGGAGCGGCGGGCGAGACCGACTTGCTCTTCGGGCGTGGGCTTCCACAGGAACGACTTGAGCGTCTCCATGGCGGGCGACGCGCGCAGCGGGGCGGGGGCGGCAGAGCGCGGTGGGCGGCGGGCAGGGCGACGGGCGCAGCGTGGGCGTGGGCGTGGGCGACGGTGGTGGTGGAGGGCAGCGGCGGCGCTCGGGCCTGCGAGGGTCTTTGGTGACGTTTGCGCTGGCGCGGCGGGGCTCCAGCTCCAGCTCCAGCTGCAGCTGTGGCGGGCAGCAGCAGCAGCAGCCAGCGCGTCCAGCGGCGCCGGGCGGTGCCAGCAGCGCCTGGCCCGCTGCAGCCCACGATCCGCATCGGCCCGCGCGCTCTTCCCGCTGCTGCGCGCGCTGTGCCTGGCGCGCCTTTCTACTGCCTTCTACAGCAATCCTCAGCCTCGTGCGCTAGCGAGCCCGGCTCTACAACTTCACAAGCTTCCTGCCCTCCCAGCGTCCGCTGCACCACCACCGCGCTCCCATCTCCACCCTCGCCTGCCATCCACCCCGCGCGTCCCCGCTCGCCCACACCTCACCCCTCGCACACCTCGCACCTCGCACCCGCCACTCCGCCCCGCAGCCATGGCGCAGACTCTGACTCCCGAAGGTACGCCCGCCCCAAGCCCCCGCTGCCTGCTGCCCGCGTCTGCAATGCCCGCCGCGCGCCCAGCTCTGCGCGCGCCCGCCGCTGGCCGCTGCCGTCGCGGAGCCATTGCCGCTCGAGCGCCGCCTGCGGGGTCGCGCACGCAGCCCGCGCACCACCAGCCTGGCTCCTCGCCCCCCGACATTGCAATGACGCACCCCCCCGCTAACTCGCCGCCGCAGTGCTCTGGGCCCAGCGCTCCTCGTCCTCGGACCCCGAGCGCAACCACGTCTTCCTGACCATCTCGGCCCCGGACGTGCCCCAGGAGAAGATGAAGCTGGACATACAACCCACCAAGCTGTCGTTCAGCGGCCACTCGGAGCTCAAGAACATCGACTACAAGGTCGAGCTCGAGCTGTACGCCGACATTGTGCCCGAGGAGACCAGGACCAACCACACCGGCAAGAACATCGAGATGGTCCTGCGCAAGAAGGAGCTCAAGGAGGAGTACTGGCCGCGCCTGCTCAAGGAGAGCAAAAAGCTGCACTTCCTCAAGACCGACTTCGACAAGGTACGTCCCGCCCTCTTTCCCCGCCTTCGCTCCCTCCGTCCGCACTACTAACACTCTCCCCCTCGCAGTGGGTCGACGAGGATGAGCAGGACGAGGTCGCCGACGACGACTACCTGGCGAACATGGGCGGCATGGGCGGCATGGGCGGCATGGGAGGTGACGGCGGCTTCGGCGGCATCGACTTCTCCAAGCTGGGTGGCGGCGCTGGCGGCATGCCCGACCTGGGCGACCTCAGCGGTGCCGCCGGCGACCAGCCCGACGACGACGATGACGACGATGACATGCCCGAGCTCGAGGGCGACGACAAGCCCGCTCCTGCCGCCGAGACCAAGGCCAGCTCGTAGGCGTGCGACGAGGCGCGATGCCTCAGCTGCACGCCAGCGGCCGAAGGGGATGCTCCATGCGCGCCGGATCGGAAGACGAGTATTTAGCAGGCTATTTGGATGACGGAACGGCTGAGAAAGGAAGGAGCACTTGTATCGAGTGGAGGAAATCGTGGATTGGGACTTTGGAGACACTGCTCAGGAAAAGGGGACCGGAAGACGCGAGGGATTTGAGCGTTTCGGGGCGGTGAAGAGCTAAAGGCGGGCGGGCAAGGCTGTTATGGATGACATAATTGCTGGCTATTCCGTCTGAAGTAAACCACCACAACAATCATCAATCGACTGCCACATCATCAACAAAAACCAACACCATTTCCCGAACCGAAAATCCCTCTTCGTTCTTCTTGGAGCCTTGTTTTCCTTTCCGAGTTCTGCTCCTCACCGAACCCGTCCCGAACAACAATTTTAAGCGGGTAGATGTTGGCATTAGCGGGAATGAAATAAATCTGTTGGATCAAATGAATAATGACCAGTCCTGCTCCCACCCATATCCACACACCTCTCCTTCCTTTAAGCTTATTTTCGCCTCTTGCGGCGGCTTTCGTTCTTCGCTATTGTCCGTAACCAATTATTTCCTGCCTACAGAGCACTGCCACACGCTGATTGTTCACTAGTATTCGAACTCGAACCTTTTTGATACTTACATACATCTGCGCGACTACGAGGTTTTTCGATATAGACTGAAGGGAACGAGGCGAGAGGAGGGGATTACGGGGAGTCGAGCGTCGCGCCGTTGGTAGGAAAGATGTGAAAGGGAGAAGAGAGAAACCGGGGAAAGGAAGGGGGTGAGAGGGGAAAGAGAGGGTGTGCAGCATGTCTGTTTGGTTGGTGGCAAAGAGCTGAGAGTCCGAAGACCAGAGCGAAGAGGAAGGTGCTACGACTGGCTCGCTATTATGTGATGCTCGACGATGAAGGGTAAAGAGACGTGTTTAGGAGAAGAAGAAGAGGAGCAGAGGGAAGAGACATGACGAAACAACGGTACGGGAAAGGAGACGTTCGGACAGACCCATCCGGCTATACTTGGTGGACTTCCCCTTTTTCCCAAATCCCATCAAACCAGCCTCCCAGTTGACCACAGATGTTTGGATTTTGTATGCATTTTTTGCGCGTTGCCTCTACCGTTCTTTTTTTGTACTCTCGCTCTCCAAGTAAGCACAACCAGCTAAAGATATCCACTCCTCGCAAGATAGCATGCTCAGAACTGCACTCGACACAGCCGCCACATTGACATCCTGGCTCGTTCGTCCGGACGCAGCTTTTCACATTCCCGCCTATATTCCCCGCCTATTGGTCCGTCCACATGCTACCTGATGCAGGCACCATCCACCTCTCTCTTCACCAAGTCAGGAGAGTCTTTCCGCCCATAGAAAGAAAGGGCTCTCCTAGGATGCTTAAAACGCGGCCTCGGGCCACTTCTTTCCAGCATCCTCCTCGAACCTCTTCAGAACATCTTCCTCGCTGCCCCACGTCTTGAGCGCATCGCGCATGGCATAGGCGTCTTCGAGGGTGAACGTGACACCATCCTTGGACAGCAAGCGCAGCGCCTCGATCTCGTTGGCGATCCCGCTCTTGGCAGGGTCGAGCGCGTAGCGGCCCTGCAGACCCGCCAGCACGTGTGCTGCGCTGTTGGCGTGCTTCTTGAGGAAGGCGGCGTTGAACGCAGCGGGTGAAGTGCCAGTCGGAATGAGGGTGAAGCTGCTGTCGATGACGGCCTTGACCTTTGCGTCGGGCCTTTCGGCTTCGGGGAGGGTGTTGACTGCGTGGGGAGCACCATGGTCAGCAGGTCCACGGTTGACATTGAGTGTCGGGGCGCACTTACGGGCATGCTTGAAGCGGACGGTCTGATGGTGTAGGGTAGGGTTCTCCGGGTCGATTTCGTTGGCGGCAAGGAGGCACTTGAGCGCGAGCAGCCACTTTCCTACAAGCGAAAAAGGTCAGCATCAAATCCAGTATAATTTTGTGAAATTCGGTGGTCTTACTCCTCCGGAAGAAGACCTCAAAGCCAACATGCTGCGCCTCGATAGACTTCGGGCTGCTTGATAGTAACGGGCCGAGGTACTTCATGGCATCCTCCAGCGGCGTTTCCGTCTCTCTCAGCTTCTCGCCCTTGGGATCCGTGTCCTCCTTTTTCGGCTCGCCATTGGCATCCAGAGCAGGTTTTCCGGAAGACTTCTTCTCGTCATCCTTCTTTGTCTTCTTGGCCTTCTTCGCATCCGTGCCATTCGTCTGCGGTTTTGCGAGTTCCGGCTTGTCGTGCAAGAGGGTGTAGATCTTGATGGCGGAAATGGCGGCACGGGTGTAAAAGGGGTGTGCCCGCAGGCTGTCCTCCCATTTGATCATGTCCACATACGCCCGGATCTGGCCCTTGCGGAGGGAGAAGGTGTGGAAGTCAAACTGGTCCTCTTCCCAGACGCCGAAAATATCGTAAATGGCCTGGAAGCGCTTCAAAGCCAGACCAAGCTCGCCCCGCCGGAAGTACGCGTCGCCATCCTCGATGAGATACCACATGCATTGCATGTCGTGCAGGTCACCAAGCGCACCTCCCACGGCCTCGTTGCGGGTAAATTTGCTCATCGTCTCGATTGCAACCTCGTTCTGGTTGTTCCGCAGCTGATACTTGGCGCACTTGGTGTTGATGTAGCGGTCCTTCTCGTCCAATTGCCGCGCTTCATCCATAATCTCGGCAGCCTTTTGCGTGTTGCCGTAGTGCTTCCATACCCGGGCCTTCGTCATGGTGTAATCCACAAACTTCGGGTCCGTCTCGATTGCGCGGTCGACGTACTCCAGGGCTTTGGGCAGGTCGCGGCTGAGGCTGTAGTTGTAGTGCTGGGCAAGGAAGTAAAGAACGGCCGGGGTAAACCGGTCGGATGATTCGCCATTGGCCTCCTTGCGATCCTCCGATTCATAACCAAGGACGAGCTCTTCAATGACCTTCTTCTTTGCAGGGTCTTGGTACAGCGCCTTGACGTTATTGAACGTTGATGGCACGCCCTTGCTGAGCATCCTCCGCAGATAGCTGTCAGCAGCCGTGCGGAACTTGTCACCTGCTTTGCGTCAGCGACAGCGCACAACCCAAGCTTAGTAATTTCAAACCTTCTAGGAAATCCAGCGGTATCCGATGGGGCGCGTCGAGCCTCTCGTTCTTCTCGGCATAGGATTGATAGAGCTCGACCAGCTTGTCCACATCCTCAGATTTCGAGCGGTCCAGGCCGAGAGACTTCTCGAGACCCTCGTAGTACAGGCGGTATTCGCTGTTGCGGTCGAGGAGCTCGCGGTAGGCCTGCTCGGCATCCTGCTTGCGGTCCAGCTGCAGCAGGTACTGGGCGCGGAGCTCCATCACGGCAGTCCTGTCCGCATTGGTCTTGTATATGCTCTCAAGGTGGGTCAGAGCGGCCTCAATGTCGCCGTTCTCGGCAATGACGACGTTCTTGTAGAGCGAGGCCTCGGAGTGCTCGATGTCGGAGCGCGGGGGCGGGGTCTTGAGAGTCTGCTCGTAGCGCTCGAGGATGTCAATGGCGTCAGCGTAGTTGCCGGCGAGGTGGTAGGCGACGGCCAGGGCGGTCCAGTTCTGGCGCAGCTGGGGGCGGGCCTTGAGCATGGTGCGGCGGCTCTCGATGTAGCCCTGGTAATCGCGGACCTGGACCTGAAGGGTGGCTAGGTCGCGCTGGATCTGCAGCGAGTCGGGCTCGAGGCGCAGGGCGAACTTATAGGCCTTGATGGCCTCGTCGTAGTTCTTGGCGGAGCGGTACAGGATGCCGTAGACGTGCCAGCAGATGTGCGACTTGACGTCGTTCTTCAGGGCGACCTTGGCCAGCGCAAAGGCCTCTTCCTGCTGGCCCTGCGAGTTGAGGATCAGGGCCTTCATGGCCTGGGTGTCGCCATGGTTGGGCGTCTTCTTGAGGATCTGCTCGGCAGCCTTGATACCTGCGCGGGTCAGCGAGCGCGGCGGGGCAGGCTGGCGGCGCAGGGCGCACCCTTCTTGTACTGCTTGGTCTCATAGTTCTTGACCAGCTGGCGGAACAGCGAGTTCTCCTTGGAGCTGAGTGGCTGCGGCATGGCGGCGGGAGGCGGTGCGCCGGCGGGAGCGTGGGAGCGCTGGAGGGAGTGGTGTCGGTCGCGTGTGCGAGGAGCGGGGGGGACGGCGCGCAGGTGTGCGGATGGACTCAAGCACTCATCTGCACCGGCGCCCGAGCAGTCTCGTGGGATTGGGCCTGGGAAGCAGCGGCGGGCGGGCTCTGGCCAGGTGGATGGTCGCGCGGTGGGTGCGTGATGAGAGATCGTTTCGCCGCTGCCCGGAGTTCTTCCGCCCTGCACGTCACCGTCGCCGTCCCTGAGCCGACGCCGCGTCCACTGCCTCCCAGCCTGCGCTCATTCGCACGTGCAGCTCGCCGCGCTGCTGCAGTCCATGTGCTGCTGCGGCCGCTCGTGCGCCATGCGACCATTCGTGCGAAAGCTCAGGCGCAGCGCACAAAGCCGTCGCAATATGCGTACGCAAACCGGCCCTTCCTGCGCTCTGCGGCGGCGCTTTTCCTTAATGTATAGACTTGCGGGTCACTGTTTCCGGTCTTCCACATGGACGCAACATCTGTAAGGACCCTCAAGCAAACGTGCTCCAAATCTCTGGTCTCCGGCCCAGGCCACGTATCCCGGAGAGGCAAGAAAGCCGGCTCCGCATGCCCATCCAAAGGCACCCACATCCCGCTCTTCTTGTACGCATAAAAGGACCAATCGCTGGTCTAACACTCCCGCGGGGCCATATTCTACCTGGTTCCTGCAAACCATTCCCCGGACGCGTCTGAGGTGGCCAACCCGGTTTCTAACAAGTATATCAAGCCAGCAGGTGGGCCGAGCCTCACCCACTCCGTTTTATTGCCGAGTTCGTGGTATACCTAAACCTATGTTGTGACTGATGTCGTTCATTTCTCCTGTAACAGCATTCGGATCGGACCATCGACCGCTGACCCAGTGAACTATGTTCTCCGTGATTTCTGATGCTAATCCAGCTCAGTGGTACTGCTCTGCCGGAGGGGATCAGAAGCGACAGCTCCCTCGTTCTCATGTCAATCAGTCTCCCGTGAGTAATTATACTAAACTGGATAGTCCTATGTAGGGCCAGCACTGGTGCGCCAAACGTCAAAATGAGAACAGCGGACCATGCGCTGATTGCGGTAATAGTAGGGACGAGTAGAACAATAATAAAACCATGGTGAGAGTTGAGAGGTGGATTCGGACACACATCTGCGTCACATAACTCGAGAAACTGAGAGTTCTCAACCATTCTATCGTTATCCGTCGCCCTATCCACGCGTGATCAGAGCGTTGTGTTCATTTCAAGGATATGGCGGCCGATGCAGCAAATCGTCCTGCAGGATAGTATTTCCATTTCCTCCCTAAGAGATCTTCTAGGTCTTAGCATATCTGCCCCCTAGTCTAGATTTAGTGGGTCCTTCAAAAGCTAGTTCTTCTTAGCAGAGTATGCATCGGCATGTTTATCCGCTTCGTTTCAGAATCGGACATACGGTAGCAATCCCGATACGCACGCGCGGAGCAATGATTACACGAGCATCCCATGATGGACTGGCGTCTTCAGAATGCCGCCTCCAGCCACCGGTCGTGATATTAGCAAACCTTTAGCGTTGTTCTTCCCCGGTCTAGACTGCAGCAAAAGTGAGTAGAGGCAGCTCACCGAGTCCTTGGCGCTGCATGATCCAATACTGGCCGGTCCGATAGAACATTGCAGCCTGATGTTCTACCTGATTCAGGGCCGGAAGCGTAACTCAATTTCCAACAGGATCTTCACGCTTGATACAAGAGATACTTTCAAGAAATATGTTCAAGATTGAAGTGCCGATGTTCAGATTCAAAGAAATAGTCACGCAAGGAAAATGCACTGCTGTGCTAGTCGGCGGCAGCTGCGAAGCTGCCCCAAAACACCACGACGTCCCATCTGTTTCGCGAGTAGAGTATCAATCTAAGCCTAGGGTAGTAGCCAACACAAAAGGAAAACCGTCTAGTGACGGGCAGCGTTGTCACACTGCTCGATGAAGCGATAAATGCCCTCGATGCCCTGGTACTCCAGGGGGGTATAAGCATCTGAAACAGCGCTATCACGCGCGTGGCTCGTGTGTAGGCTCTCGTAGCCCGAGGGAGAGGACATCGAAAGCCAGGGGTTCTCTTCGCAGAGATCCTCGAAACCGAGGCCCTGATCCGACCGAGTGGAGTACTCCGGGGAGCTAACCACGTCCTCCTCTGGGCTAAGCATGTTGCGCCAGTCGATGGGTGCCTGGTACATGGGCCGTTCGTGGGCGGGCTTCTTCGCGAGGAAAGACGCCTCGGACGGCGTCTTACTCGGAGCAAAGGGGAACAGAAGCGCTATCTCCGTGCCAACAAACCCGTCGAAGCCTTCATCCTGACGGATAAAACCGCGCTGCACGCCAAGTTCGTCGCAGAGTCTTTCGACCGAGTCTGCGTCTACGCCTGGGAAATGAACACGCAGCGTCGAGTCCTGGTACGTGATGGGCAAATCACCCAACGCTGACAGGCGCTTGAGGTCATTCAGCACAGCAGCAAGCTCCTTCAAGGCCCTGGAGAAATCCACGGACAGAACGTCAAGGAGACCGTCGGTGTTGAGGGTCGCCTTCTCAACGCTTCCGGAAAAGCCGGCCACGGCGGACAGCGGAGTGATGGCAGTTACGGTGGGGTTGATGCTGAACTCAATGGTCGAGCCTGGGGTAGCCTTGGGGACCCGGGTCATCTTGCGACCAACCTCCTCCTGGAGGGCGCTGACGGCCTTCCACTGCTTCTCGCCGGTGTACGGGCTGACACCGTCGAACTGGGCCTTCTGGCCGCCGATCAAAAACGCACGGACGGCCTGGGAGACATTCTGCATAACCTGGGCGGGAGCAGCAGGTGTGTGCGAGAAGTAGCGGGCGCCACCGACGCGACCTCCGCCGAGAGAGTATCCCCCCGCTGTCCTGCCGAGGGTGCCTCCGGTAAGGTTCGGCCGAAGCGTCGACGCGAAGGGCGCACGGCCCGTCGACTGATTGATGGCAGTGCGGACGCGAGAGGCGGGGAAGCTCGAGCGGTCAATTCTGGCGGACTGGCGGGCCTGGGTGGTGAAGCGGCGGACGGCGGCGTTGATGAAGCTGTGGGTGGTGTACCAGCGGCCCTTGCTCTGCCTGAGGGCGGCGATGCGGTGGAGCGGGTGGCGCGGAGCATTGCGGGCGTACACAGGGGCCAGCTGTGCCTCAGCCGGGCGGATAGACGGCGGGAGCTTGTCCTGGATGAGCTGCTGGGTCTTCTTCCAAGCTGCCCTTCGAGTCAGACGGCGGTTAGCGGGCGGCGGTCGGGGGGCGGGGGCCAGGGTCCTCACTTAAGCAGCTTGGAGTTCCGAGCCACCAGCTTATGCAGGTGGCCTACGGAAGGCGCCATGTCGGATGCGGGAGTCAAGCCTCAAGAGGCTGCGTGGAGTGACGGGTGGTGAGACTGGAGGTGGCGGCAGGCGACGACATTAAGTAGCGGAGGAGGCGCAGCACTGTGGCACCACCGCCACCGGCGATAAGCGATAAGATAGCACCCACGCCGATCCAGGGGCCAAAGGGCAACGGCGCGTAGACGCACAGGCGCGTGCTCACGCGTTTTCACCTCCTCCGCCAACAACCGCTACAATGTCCGACGACGAGGCGGATCCCGAGCTCGTCGCCCTCCTGCGCGCGCACCTGGGCCTGGGCCCGCCCGCGCCTGGCGCCCCGGCCGAGACCAAGGTCCTGGACAATGCCTCCTTCGTCTACAACAACAGCATCGATGTCGCCCTGGACATGCGCGGCACCCAGGCTGCCGCTGAGAGCATCTGGAAGCAGATGCAGGAGCGCGAGTACAGCACCAGCACCTGGTCTGAGCACGAGCTGCACCCCAAGGCTAAGGACGAGGCTACCGTGAATTTTATCTTCACCATGGATCTGCTCAATTTCTCCTTCTGGTCCGAGAAGAGTGCCGACGAACGCTTCTCCGTCGTCTACAGGGGCAAGAAGTGGACTGGCTACTGGAGCTTGGTTGCAGCCTTGCAAAGAGCTCTCGACGGAGGTTAGTCCGGCCATTGCTCCTCATGTGCTTCGTTAACGTCTCCTCAGACATTCCCATCACGGATCCATCGTTTTGGGCCGACGAGGAAGCCTGCACCGAAGACGTGCTGCGCACTGTTTTCAGCTCTGCAACCGAGGAACAGATTCCCCTCTTCAACGAGCGATTAGCGTGCCTCAGGGAGGCTGGCAAAGTCCTCGAGGAGGTTTGTCCCCCCGTCTCTGGCTTGGTCGGCGACAAGCGCTTATGTGGCAGCACAACAGCACTTTGACGGGAGTGTCACCACCTTGATCTCCGATGCTCAAAATTCAGCAGCCAAGCTTGTCAACCTGCTCGCGGAGAATTTCTCCTGTTTCCGCGACGAAACCAAGTTTGAAGGGAAGACGGTCCGCTTCCTGAAGCGCGCTCAGATTTTCGTCGCCGACCTGTGGGCTGCTTTTGGTGGGCAGAGCTTTGGCGAGTTCAACGACATCGACAAGATCACCATGTTTGCCGGTAAGATGTGCACGGGCGTTCTCAAGCCATTTTATACTGAAGGACCCCCAGACTATCGCGTTCCCCAGATGTTACACACCCTCGGCTGTATTTCGTATAGTCCGCCGCTTGAGGGCCGAATACGCCACGAGGAGGAAATCGAGTCAGGACATAGCTGGGAGATCCAGCTAAGAGGTGAGGCGAAGCGAGCCGGCGCGCGCGGGACCCGCTAATGAGGAGATCTAGGTTGTAGCATCTGGTGTGTTGAGCAGATCCGGCGGGAGATCATCCAGCGTCACCCGGAAGCCCAGGTCAACGCCATACTGATCGACTTCTTCCTCTACGATACCATGAAGGAGCTGGAAAGGGCTGGTCAAGAGCAGATACCCCATCACCGGACAAGAAGCATTTGGTATTGAATAAGAAGCGGAGAATCGAACTTCAAGAAACTCAACTACGGGCGTAGAGAAAGCGACAACTGCTTACTTGCTGCGCTGACATTCGATTGCATGGGGAGAGAGTGGGACAGAGCGGACGATGCCAGCAGCCAAGACCCATTAAAGACGGTGAAGTGCCAGCTCTCGATCGGGTGCATTCGGCGGTGTGGGAGGCGATGCTGGCGGAGGCGTCAACTGTCCTGCACGCCGAACGAGGGACCCTTGGTACCGTGACCATGATACATCGTATCTTTGCGTTGGCAGTGGCATCCTTGCATAGTTGGACACCGAGACGATGTGTCGGGTGGGACACGTCGAAGCTTCAGCAGCTTGGCAAGTGGAGTTCAGCATTTACGTACCGACGACAGTCGGGTGAGGGTGCAGGATGGATCAGGAGATTGTAGCAGCGGCTCAAAGAGACGGAATCCGCCAGGCGTGGGAAAAGAGAGCCGGAGACACAACCCCGGCGATGACGTGGGCGGCAGCGGTCATTTGTTCGAGAAGAAGTTTGGTTCCAGCGAATACGTGTCGCACCGAGGCAAAGGGAAGCGGCGATAAGAAGCAAGATCTCCTGCGGAGGCCAATGAGGAGCGGAAGCGAGGCAGATTGCCGCTCTTCGCGCGCCGAAAGTGAAGGATGATGCGTGTGGATACATATCCGACGGCTGGGGCGATATGACGAACGGGCGGGCGGCAGGCTATGTTTAGGGCGGCTGACTCGCTTGGCCAGCAGCAGTCCTGGGCGATGCTGGCGGTGGTGGTGATGGCGATGGTGTCGCGGATCGGCGCAGCACGCGGACAGCAGCGGCATTGAAGACAGGTGCGTGGGGAAAGGGCCGAAGTCAGGTGGTTCAGACGTCAAAAACATATGACGGGCGATTCAGTTAAACTCTGTTGGCGAAAGCGGGCGGATTGGGCGTCGATCAGCGGTGGTGCAGGGCGATCAGTCCAACGGCTGCCACGTCGGCCATGCGCGCAGCGCGCCCCCGGCGGGAAGATGTCCACGAGCATGGCCACGTTCTCGTCGCGAGCCGTACCGCACCTCCGGAAGCGTGCGCGCCACGCGGAGGCCGAGCGCCGATGGCTCGCAGCCCGGCTCCGTCGCACGCGAAGCTTGAGGCTGCAGCGCCACGCAGCGGTGAGGGTGCATGGAGGACACGAGGAGCAGGCGCGGGCGTTCGTGACGAGGACGGGAGGCCCCGGGCAGCCGCCGACGAGGCACGAGAGGGTCTCGGCGGCTCTGCGGCGGTTCTGCACCGCGTTCCTCCACTCCGCCTCCGCAGCGCCCGCTCCAGCCCCGCCGCCGCAGCTGCCTCCTCGCGCTTCAATTGCTGGCCTGCCCGCGCCCTTGCGGCTGACTTCTGCCCGTCCTGCACGCGACTTCACGCACGCGTTCGACCGCCCCCAAGCCACGCCCGCCCGCAGCCTGTCGGCGCCATCTCCGCGCGCCAGCACCCTGCGTACCGCTCCCCGCCGGCCCCCAGCATGTCGGCAAGTCGTGGCCGGCGGGCCTCCACGTCCTTTGCGAGGCCCCGCGCGCAGCTCAGCGTGCGGTGCTGTGCTGTCTGGCGTGCCTGCTGTCTCGTCGACGTCTCTCGAGGGCCCTTTGCGCGCGCCGGAAGGTCCAAGCATGCTTCCCTTGATATCCCATGCCTGCAGCTGGCACCCGGCCAGTGGGATACTCGCGTCGCTTAGGGCCCTGGACACTGTATCTCTGACGGCGCTCCCGGCAGCGAGGCGTAAGGCTCTGCAATCTCGCATCTGTCGGCTCCGGAGCCACCCCAAGCTTGCCGGCCCCTGCTCTGGCTCGCTGGACTACGCCTCCTTGACGACGGCCGTCTCGTGGCGGATGTCTGGCACGTTCCCGATCCCGTTGCGGATCTGCCGCGCGCACTTCGATAAGGCAACGGCCTTCGCGGGTATCCCCTGCTGCCACCTCCGCGCCTGGTTGGTCTGCCCCCGCCAGGGATCCAACTCTAGGTTTGCCAGGCCAAACCTACCGGCATCAAGTGGCTTCCGGCGACTTTTTGGGCGCCCACTGACAGCCTACTCCCGCATAGCCTCCATGTCAATTTGCAGCTCGACCCGGTAGCCTTGACTACAGCCTTCCGATACGGTGAATGGCCGTGTGGAATATGCGTCTGCTTAAGAATCTCTCTTTTGCCGCCCGTGACATGGGTATGGACCTGCCATTTCTTGATTTGACCGTCGCTGGTCCCTCGCCTTTCCTCCGACCTGCTCGCTCTCTCTCGTCGCCAACGCCCTCTGCGCCCCGACGACATGCGTTTATCCCCAGATAGCAGCTCCCACCTGTCGGCGCGAGATGAGCCTGTGCCGGCAAGTATTCCTATGGGAGGGAGGGTCATTTCCGTCTGTGCCATGCTCGACCGCCCGGATCTCAAGCACTGACGTATCCTTCAGATGATCCTTTCTCTCGTCACACTCACTATCCTCGCCATATGCATCACGCGCCGCATAGAAAAGGTCGGCAAGTGGCATCGTCTGCCAATCACCGGCTGGCTGATCATCATCATCTACTTCGATTCCTTCCTTTTCGTCTTCGTCACTGCCATGTTCAAGGACGTCGGAATCAACGAATCGCAAGGCATCTGCGAAGGTGCCATTCTTTTATGTAAGCTCTCGATTTCCGCTCTGTGCTGCACGGGACTGACGGGCTTTCAGGTCTCGTCTGTTACATGAGTACAAAGATTTTTATCTACATTTTCCTGGTCGAGAAAGCCGTAAGTGTCGCTGGTCTGCGGAGCATCACTTGTTTGCTGACCCAAAACAACAACAGTATATCGTCCGTGGAAGCCATAAACCAAGGCTGAGCGATAGGCTATACATTTTCAACGCTTTTTTCTTAATAATTCCCTACGTCGCTATCGTCATACTAAACTTCGTCTGGTAAACGCTCTGCACTGTCCCGCAGGATCTTTTCTCTCTGACGCATCTTCGCAGGAGGATCGCATACATCAACAAGAGCGGCACTTGCATCATTGGCATGCAAAAAAAAGCCATGTTCCCGCTAATCATTTTCGACGTGGTCCTCAATGTGTGTACAACCTTCCCTTTTTTCAAAGCATCCCCCGAGCTAACAAATTCAGGTTTATCTTACCGCACTGTTCATCATACCCCTTCGGCGTAGGTTTCCCGAAATGTCCATTCTCTGGAGCTTCTGTTCACGTGATTCTCAGGTCTCTACTCCTACCAGCACAACACCAACAAATCCCTTCGCATCATGGCACTGCGGACCTTCATTGGCAGCTGCGCGACCCTGGCCTCCAGTGTGGTCAACCTCACCGTCTTGATGGTTCTCAAGGGTGAACCAGGCTGGATATGTTTGATGTGCTGCAACGCCGATAGTAAGCTTCGAGCCCCGCAACCCCGCTTCAAATGCAGCCCATTAACCACCGCAACCCAGTCCTCTTCTCCGTCCTCGTTCTGCACTGGGTCACCAGCTTCGATAAGACCACGAGTGACAGCAGCTACGCACGCGAGCAAAACCGCAACCCCAGCTCCGGCGGCACGGCCGACGTGCCTTCGCGCAACGGCACTCTGCCTATGGCTAATGGCAACCTTGCCAACGGGAGCCTCGCCAATGGCAATCTTCCGAACGGCGACCCGACGAAAAGGTCGAATCCGAACAGCCTGCGCCGCCATTCGCAATGCCCGCAGCACAAGGGTGGTTGGGATGCGAATGCGAGCGTCAAGACGCAGTGCTGCGCCGATACCGCCAAGCCTAATCCGGAAGACATTGCACTCGACCGCATCGTCGTCAAAACCGAGCAGATCCGCGAAGTCGAGAGCGATGACCGAAGTGATCGGAGCGATACTACTGCCGGCGGCCGTGATTTCGGGACATGCGGCAGGGATTGCAGCAGCACGGACGGCATCGTTGATCAAGTATGATCGACTGTGACGTTCTGTGGTCCTTCTCATCGCTTTTCTCGCTTTTTTGTGATGATCGTGGGCACCGAAGGTCGACTGGCTTGTCTGGTTGGGTAGGGTTCAGGCCACGTGAAAAAAAGAGGTCAGGCGCGCGAGCGATTAGCGGGATTCACGGTGGTTGGTGGCGACAGGCGTTTGCGGCTGTGTTCCTTCTCAACCCTTGTGTTCCCCTTCCATGTTTCCACTCCTGCATTTTCCCCTGTGACTTCTTTTTTCTTCCCTTTCTGTGATACCACTTTTCTTTTTGTTCTGCCGTCACCAAGCAACGCAGCGTGTTCTCTGTCTTCAGCGTAGTATTCATGCGTTTTGGGGATGTATATATTGGGGTTTCTATGTTTGCTATCTCTTGCATTCTCTGTATTGTCTGATTTCCTGTATCGACGAGTTTCTTTACTCTCTGTGATGGACGAAAAGCATAAATAGACAAAGATATTCTAATCTCGCGAATTGATCACGGTTCAGGCTGAGAGTGGGCGTTTGTGGAGAAAAGGGAGCGATATCTCCGCGGACACCGGGGTATTGACAATCAGCTGCTATTAATTGGACGGGGCTTCAAAAAGCGTAAATGGACATGCTCTCCGCATCCCCGTCGGTTGTCCGCATTAGTTCCCAAAGCTTCACGATCCCGTCCCTTATATACGGGTTTTCTGACTCACTCCACGGTGACATTTTCCCTCCAACCACCGGTTTCTGTTTCCGCGATATTCTATACCTTCGAGTGACGCAATTCTAGCTAGAAGACCTTCCGGTTCCGTGGAACTTTAAGCATGCAAAGTCAGGCACAAGCATTTGTCACATTACTCGGCTCCGGGCGTGGGCCACAGAAGTGCTACGTACCTATGTCAAAGGGGTACGGAGTATGCTCCGCTCGTCTCGTGTGTCTCTCACCCTATCATACTGCCAGAGTGTCATTCGACACGAGGTGATGTGGGAGTTGAGGCTATTGTGCATCTCGTCTTTGAATTTAAAATAACGCCGACGTGGGACCATTGGACAGAAGCGTTTTGTGGCGGTGTCATCCGGCTACTATAGTGATATGCGATTTAGTAGGCCGAATGTAGCAGAAGACTAGTCATCCAAGAATCTACCGTGTGTAACGGAGCTGCCTCTACTACTAAGGATGGAACCCGAGTAGTTGGTAACCGTTGGGTTTACCCTGAGAACAAGGAACTGTCTTGGCAGTTGAGAAGTAAGGATCATGTATGCTTTATGCACGATGCGCGAAGGCAGGGTTACAGCAATTGGTAGTGAATTGCTATCTTGAGTTGACCACAAAGGATAAGATACCCGCTAACGAGTGAAGCTATATACTGGTAGGAAACGCAGTTACAATCTGGATCATATGGCTAGTTGGATCAATTTGGTAGGATCAAAATTGAAGTGCTGGATCGAGGGGACTGGATCATGGTGACCCAGGTGGATCCTCGCGTGATGTTGGCGCTTCGCCGCTGACTTCTAGCTTTCCGACTTCTGACTCCGTCGGGGGAAGATTATCCCGAATGTCCTGAGTTTCGTAACAGCGGCCAGTCTTTTGCTACTTTGGCCTACCGAATCGCACATCACTGTAACCCGCACTTGCGACAGACCAGTTGCGTTGCACGAGTCTTATTTATCTCTGCGTCCTTTTCAGTTTAGTAACGCCTTCGCGTAGTAGAGGATGGCTGTGAGGAAGCATGGATGCGAAGTCGAAGCCAGGATGAAGGGAAATCACGTAATTTCAATGCAAAATAAGCAGGTTCTCGAACTGAAACTCTGCTCCTCAGGCAGGCGCGCGCATCAGGCAACTCAAGTCGCTGCGAGTGATCAGTTAGGGTGCTGAGCACAACTATGCACTTGCAAGTCCGCAGAACCAGCTTACAACAGCCGTGACCCAGGCCTGGTCTGCAGGCCGTTGGAATTGCTATGACGTCAGCTTCGGAGGTGCTCCCGTCGACATTCGACCCCAGCACATGCACTCCAAGCCACTTTCCCCATAACGGAGCTCTTCTCGGAAATTTATCTCAACGGCTCACTGCGCTTTGGATTGGGCACCTTCTTCGTTACACCCCTTGAGCCAAAAAAAAATTGTCAAGGTGCGCTGCGAGATTTCATAGATTACGTGGTCATAATCATTACATTTTCCGCGATGCTGAATGAGTCTGATCATCATCCGGCAAGAACATCGAGGCTTGGTCTTGGTCTCCTAATCCTTTACTTCGGGAGATCTTATGTTAAATGAAAGGTGAACTAAATCCAAGAAACGCTTCAATTCTTTTTCTCGGCAGAACACTAGCTTTGCCTTTGTATATTGATGAATTGGTGAATTCCACATTTCTTCTCTCTTTTACATCCTAATCCAGGACAGTTGCTCATCAGTTTCATCCGAGGTTCCTTCTTAAAGCATATAGACTGATGAAAATCAGTAACCATAAATACCAGACTTGAGTGTGTATTGGGGGGGTCCAGAGTGTAAGTCTCGATGTGGTCTTTACTCCGAGACGCTTGCGGAATTATAAGTACCCCTCAAGTTCGATGACAGGGAATAGTTCTTCTTCTGGCAAAGGCGATTGAGGTATGTATGCCCAAGAGCGAATACAGTAACTTTCGTAGCAAAGCCAACTGTGCTACCCTGGTTTTGCAGGTGTGCATGATGACAAGCCTCTCCGATGCGAAGACTCATGACGCCAAAACTATAATCACCGTGACGAGCACAATGTGACGTACTTGCTGTGATAATGCGCCATGCGCAAGGGGATGAGAGAAGTTACTTTGTACTTTGGGTTCGGGAGAACAGCAACTAAATTTTCGGTGGTAAAGCATTGAAGACGAAGTCCTGAGCTGTAGTATCTCAGACAAGGCTATGACCAATATAATAGTGTAAGCAATCATAAGGAGAAAAAGGCAGTGGGGAAACCCCGAAGCATAGTGTACTGGGCGGAAGTAGCAGCAGCGTATGATGGACCCGTTGTGCTTTCTACTCATAGTATTAATTTTGTTCTTGCAAGAGCCAGTGAGAGTCTGGGGCTTTGCTACACTGAAAACACTCGCCAGCTGTTAATATCAAGTATACTTCGGAGGACGTTCAATCATGCCCGTCAAGACCAGGACTGTTCGACAACCCGATGTTCTCAAATCCCTTAGAGAGCTCCTCCTCTTGTAGTGGGATTGCATCATCATCCATCTTCCAGGTGCCGCGATGCTTCAGAAACTCTGCCTTCATGGCCTCATGGGCAAGAGCAAGAGGCTCCTCGTTCATCTCCTCCGAAACATGCCAGAACCGAATCTCGAGCCCTCCACCGGCTCCATGTTCCATCGCAAGCAGTTTCTCGTGTAACTTCTCGAGCTTCTCGAAGTGAGCTACTGGCTGTCCCCTGTCGTCCATGCCCTCGAACTCGATCCAGTCTTCCATCTGTTCCGCCTGCATCGCTTCCACAAGAAAGCTGGAGTCCGTGGCGATGAGGATGTGCTTGAGGTTGAAGTCGCGCTTGGTGATGTGGTGGATGATGCGCGAAGCACACTCGAGAGCTTTGATCTCGGTTTGAGCGAGGGCCTGCGATGGCCGGATGTCGATGGCTTTCTTGGTGTTGTACCGTGAGTCGGGTCCAAGGTAGACGCCATACCAACCACTCGCCATGAGCGTTCCCTCACCACTGGCCATGCAGCCAATGTAGACCACCAGGCTTCTCTCATCCTTCACTGGCTGGCGGTAAGTCGGGGTGGTGAGCTGAACCTGCAGGATCTGCTTCTCCTGATTGTAGACGACAAGCTCATCAAGCGGGATGTCATCGAAGCATTTGTTCAACTTAGGAACAAACAAGCGGCGTTTCTCAATATTGTTACTATTGCTGTTCATTGTGGTGCTCTTTGCTTGTTTCTTAAGAGGTACGGGTATGTTTCTGGTGAGAGATGTGACGTAGTGGATGTTTGGTTTAGGGGAGAGAGAGATGTTCAGGAGAGGCACTCGAACGCTTTTAGTATTCCAGGACGATTGCGTCAAATGCACCTCCCAAGCTCAGAAGCTTTACCTGGAATGCTTTGGGAAGGCGAAATCACGAATTCTTGTTGAGGAAGTGACGAGCGGCGAGTCATGAGAAAGGCGGTTGGACTTACAATTCGAATGGTCGACCTAATGTTGATCTTTGTATGATACTGACAGCAAGTGGACTTATGGTACCTCGCCAGCTGTTGGGGTCCTTGGTCGAGTTTTTAAGACACGTTGGCTGGCGGACGGCAGGTGACATCGCAAGGGAGATCAAAGTATCCATTCCATCAGACCAAGCTTGCTTTTGTCTCTGCGATCATATCAGGATAAACGGTCCAACTTTTGCGCACTTAATCACTCCGTAGACCACCGACACAAGCTACAGAACACTTTGTTTTGCTCCGGTCAACCCCCAATTGCCTTCGGTGAAACAGTGAGACATCAGCAACTATATGTGTGTTTGGAAGAATTGCTTGAGCCGCATATGTACTTCTCTTCAAGTAAGCTGTAGAGTCTAAACAAAACCATTGGTCTCGACACATGCTTTATCTCGACAGACCGCGCAGACACACAAAGTAAACAGAGAAAAGGACATCTGAGAAATCTCGTCTAACACCACCCCGAGAAAAACCACAAGATATGCCCGGATTGCTCTGAGACCGTAGAAAGCCAGGAAGAAAACCAGCCAGCCGTAACCGAACATTATAGGTAAGAAAAGAAATGAGATGCTCTTTATGCCCATACTTTTTTGATGATTTTTTTGGTCCGCCCACCCATGCCCTTTGCCCACAAACGTATAGTCACATCCACCAACCCCTTACTGCAACGCCTTCAGTGCAGCAACCCCCTCGCTCAGAATAACCGGGTTCCTCTCCTCCCTCAGCATCTCCCTCAGCACCTCCGGCCCATTCTCGCTCTTGACCTTCTCCTTCGCCTTCTCCCCCACATCTCCCTCAGCCAACATAAGATTCTTGACGCACACCACGCCACGATGCCTCAGCTCGTCCGACGATGGCTCAGCCGCCAACGCAAGCAAAATCTCAACGCCGCGGTTGCGCTTGACAACAGCCTCGATAACCGCATCTGAGCACTCGGTTAGCATGGCAAGGGCGCCGCCAGCCGCGCGACGCGTAGCCAAGTCGTCGACGTCAGCGAGGGCGAGCAGGACATGCAGCCGTTGCGAGGCCTGCGGAGAGCCATCTGCGAACATCAGTACACCGCGTGGCGCGGCCATGAGGTTGCAGACGAGCTCGACGGCAGCGCGCTGGACGAGCGGGTTGTTTGCTAGGAGCAGGTGTTCGACGCGCTGCCAGGATTGCTTGATGATGCTGTCGCGGGCGTCGTCGTCGGTGGAGGCGAGGTTGGTGAGGGCAAGGAGGGATTCGAAGACCGGGAGGAGGTCGCGATTCTCGGTGGTGGGGTCGTCTTCGAGGAGTTGGACGAGTGGCCGGATGGCGGAGGTGATGGGGAGAGCGCTGGATGCGTTGAAGATGTGGTTGGGGTTGACGGAGATCAGGATGCGGGCCAGGGCGTGTGATGCTGTGCGCGCGTTTCCTTGGCAGTAAGATGATTGTGTGTGGATTGCTGTCTTGTTGACGCTCTCGGTCACCTGAATCAGTGCTTTGATGGCACCCTGTTGCGCCATGGTTCCTCTATGCTTCTGTTCCTTAGATAGTGAAAGGAGTATCTGAAGGATTTGGGATAAAACGCCAGGTGAAGTTTTCTTGCACTCGGTGACGAGGAGAGGGACAACGCCAGCCTGCAATACCCTGCCACAGCGGGTCGTGACATGAGCGTCATTATCAAGCGGATCTTCAGGCGCTGGTTTCTTCGTGTTCGCGTACGCCTTGATCTGGGCGATACGCTTCTGTTCATCCGACCTGACTGGCCGGTAGGTTGTGAGGTTACTGAAGATTGTTATACCACCGAAGATGAGTGGCTTTGGTACCCCCTCGACGCTCATGACCTTGACGAGTTCTCGCAAGAAGATCTTGTCGCGTGCTAGCTCCTCCTTAACTTTCGGCTTGAGAGATGAGTACGCCAACCCTTCGACCGACTCTTGCTTGACTGTGTTGTCATCATCAAGCACCACTTTCTTAAACCTCGAGACCAATTCATCTTGAGTGTTGTCGTCAGACTCTGACGCCATGGCGCTGTCATCTCCGAAAGGCGTATCGTGGATCTTGACAAGAATGAGCGCTGCTTTGTTCGCTCTCGCCTTGTCGGAACTAGTCTTGGAGAGATCCTCGAGCCAGTCTTTGCAGTACTTGCTAATACCTTCGCGGCAATTCTTGTCGATGCATGCCGCGCTCAGCAGCTCCAAAGCAGCCTGCTCCAGGCGTTGGCTTCCACGGGTGATGATCGTGTCCACATAGGTTTCCAGAAAGCCCTGCGTCAAGAACAAAGCCGCGGCCTGCGTCGGCGCAATTGGGAAAATAGCAGCAGCAGCGGAATAAGCCTGGATCAATCCATCGGTAGTCGGTTGGGCGACCTTGTGCGTCACATAACGCTCGATGAGCTTCTGCGAATTCTCGGGAGAGAGCTCCAAGAGCTTGGCGGTCGCGAGCGTGGCCTGGCTGCGCAGAGACGTCGGCAGGCGGATGTCCAGGGACGAAAGGATGACGTCGAATCCATCGGCATCGATGATTCCGTTGAGATGGTTCGCCTCGGCGGCGAGAGCGCGGGCAATGGCCTTCATGGCGCGCTCCGGATGGGCCAAGCCGGCCTCCATCATCTGGGCGAGAGACAGCATGAAGACGTCTCGCAGGGCGGCAATGCGCTTCTCCTTGAAGGCCCAGGCGGAGGTGTCCAGCAAGACGGCAAAGAGGCCGTCGATGCTGTCGTCGCCGCGGTCAAAGAGGCGCTCAAAGGTAACATGGGGGCGGTCCTTCAGCTGGGTGGCAAGATACTGGCGGGCATGCAGCTGGGTCTTCAGCAGGGCGCCGGTGAGTCTGTCGGCGAGGGCGTCCTCTCCGGTCAGGTCCATGAGGGCTTGCATGGCCTCGTCAGCCACATCGCGGGTCAGCTGGGAGTTTTGGACGAGGCGGGCGGCCTCGACGCCGTCGGCGTCGTTGTTGGTGGCGGCATAGCTCTTGACCAGGCGGGCGAAGGGCCCGCGGCTCTCCTCGCGCTGCAGGCGCTGCCAGGCGTCCCTGATCAGCGGGCTGTCGGCGTCGATGGCGGAGGCTTCTCGGAGCAGGTCGGCGGCGCGCTGGTAGCTGGCGCGGTCGATCTCGCGGGCGGCCTGCTCAGCGAGCTCGAGGATTCTGGAGGCGGACATGGCTGGATCGGGGAGCAGGGTGCCGCATCGCTGGGCGGCGCGGAGACGGGTTGGGCCTTTGCGGGGAGGTGGAGTGGATGGCTCGAAGGCCGGGCCTGTCACACGCTTTGGCCGTGGCACGCGCGCGTGCATGTCCAGTGCCCCTCGGCCAGTCGACGTCACGTCAACGCCGCCGCGTGAAGCAGCGCGCGCCCGCACGCCCACTGCCCGCGCCCGCGCGTCGCCCTCGCCGTCTCGGTATATTCTATGCGGACATGCCCGGTATGTGTCGCCCGGCCTGCGCGGCCGCACCCCTGCGCCGCATCCCGCCGCATCCCCAGCGATCACCGCTCACCCGCCGCGCCGCCAGGCTTCTCGCTCTGGCTGGTCCCGCCCCAGCCGTCGCCCGTTCACGACGCCCTCTCCGCCCTGATCGCCCGCGCCCTCCCCGCCCAGTTCCCCGCCGCCTCCCCGCCGCGCTTCGTCCCTCACGTGACTCTCACCTCCGACATCCCGCCCTCCGTCTTCTCGCGCGCTCTGGATGCGCCGCAGCAGCAGCGCGATGCCCAGGCTTGGCTCGACTCCCTGCACCCGCGCCTGCCCGCCGGCAAAGACGTCGTCGTCCAGTTCGAGGCTCTTGACGTTGGCGAGAAGTTCGTCCAGAAACTGACGCTGCGTGTGCGGCCCGAGGGCGTGAGAGAGCTGGCATTCCTCTCCAGGCTCTGCGGAGTCCAGACAGACGGGAATCAGCCTGCCGTCGAGGAGTGGCTCAACAACGCTTATAAGCCGCACTGCAGCCTGGTGTAGTATGTGCCTTTTGCTTTCCTCGCACCCTTGTCCATGTTCTGATACTCGAGTCGTCACAGTGGCAATATGCCTATCCCTGACGAGAAGAAGATGGAGCTACAAGCTCTGATAGAGGATGCTGGAATTGCTATCAACGGTTCTGGCGACATGGGTGGATGGAAAGGTGGGAGCGTCTGGCTTGTGCCGACCTTCAAGGAGATCGCTGAGTGGGAGCCTTGGGCTGAGAAGGCCCTTTGAGACCCAGACAAGTCTGTCAATGCCCGGCAAGGGAAACTCTCATGCAACGGCAGTGGACAGGCTAAGGCAGAAACGAGCATGTGAAACAGAGCTTGCATCGCGTGGTAAAGCATATAATCCACTATTTCAATCGAAGTACGGCTCTACAATGTGCTTTCGACGGTTCGCCAAATTTTCCCAGTGCTGTAGTCCATTACTCCATTTTTTCTTTTAGTCATAACTCCAACAATACATAAACCCATCCAGCAGATACCCCAAGACCATGCTGACCCGATTCGTCAAACGGTATCACTTTTTCCCCTGATAGCTGCATTCAACACGCACGGACACTCATGACCTACTTTAAATGAGGGGAGCGACGAGGTTCTCGCCAGCCTCGGCCTTCTTGTTGCCGTACTTCTTCAGGCGGATGGCCATGACGCTGATGAAGCCGGTGGTGTCGCTGGGCTCGAAGTCGCCAATCTCGTCCATGCTGCTCTCGCTCATGTCGTACAGCTTCTCGGTGTCGGACCAGCGACCCAAGACGCTGAAGGTACCCTTGTAGGCACGGCAGCGGACCTGGCCGTTGACGTGCTTCTGCGACGAGACGATTGAGTCCTCAAGGAACTCGCGCTCGGGCGAGAAGTAAAGACCGTTGTAGAGGATCTACGTAAGACTGCTATTAGCCCGGCGAGTCGAACCAAAACACCTGAAAGCGCCGTCTTACCTTGGCGTAGTTGAAGGTGACGAACTGGTCACGGAGCGCGCGGACCTCCCTATCCATGACGAGACCCTCAAGGTCAACGTGCGCCGCCCTCAGCATGGTGAGACCGGGCGTCTCGTAGCAGCCACGAGACTTCAGGCCGATGAACCTGTTCTCGACAATGTCGATTCTGCCAACACCGTGTCTCCTGGCAATGGTGTTCGAGGTGAGGAAGAGCTCAACCGAGTCGGTAACAGTCACGTCCTTGCCGTCCTTCTTGTAGACCAGCTTCTTAGGCAAACCCTTCTCGAAGAAGAGGGTGAAGTCCTCGGGGGTCTCGGGAGCCTTGGTGGGATCGGTGGTCAACTTCCACATGTCCTCAGGAGGGGTGGTGTTGGGATCCTCGAGGATGCCGGCCTCGTACGAGCAGTGGGCAAGGTTCTCGTCCATGCTCCAGGGCTTAGCCTTGGTGCTGGTGACGGGGATGCCCTTGGCGGCAGCGTAGTCGAGAAGGTCGTTGCGGCCAGCGAAGCGCTTGTAGAAGACCTCATCACGCCAGGGAGCAATGACCTTAATAGAGGGCTGGAGGGCGTAGAAGGCGAGCTCGAAGCGGACCTGGTCGTTACCCTTGCCGGTGCAGCCGTGGGCAACGGCGAAGCAGCCCTCCTTCTGGGCGACGGCAATCTGAGCACGGGCGATGACCGGGCGGGCGAGCGAAGTGCCGAGCAGGTAGACGTTCTCGTAGATGGCGTTGGCCTGGATGGCAGGGAAGCAGAGGGCCTCGACGAACTCGCGGCGCAGGTCCTCAACATAGCAGGCAGAGGCACCAATCTGCTTCGCCTTGGCCTTCGCAGCCTCGAAGTCCTCCTCCTGACCGACGTCGGCCACTGGAAGTTGTTAGCAGTGTGCGTGGGCGAGCTCGACTTGGTGCACCGTACTGAAGCAGACGACCTCATAGCCCTACACACAACAGTCAGCGGAAGTTAAGCAAGCAGAGGAAACGGAGACGCTCACCTCCTCGAGCAGGTAGGCCAGAATGCAGCTGGTGTCCAGGCCACCGCTGTAGGCGAGACAAACCTGTGTTGACGGTCAGTACAAGCTGCAATGACTCAACCCAACAGCTCCGCGGCGCGTGCGCGTTACCTTTCCCTTGGCCATTGCGGGCGATCGGTGTGATGGGATGCAGGACGGAGGAATGCAAGATGGAGGGGGCGAAGGGCGCAACAGCGAGGGCTAATTGCTCGGAGGGATTGGGGAGGAGAAGGATGGGATGATGTTGGGCGGCGGGCGTGAGCTGGAAATTTCGCGGGTGTTATCGCGGATCGGCGCGAGCTGTGACCTCACCGCCTTAGCATCCCCGCGGCGCCTGGCGGCTGCTCCGGCACCGCAGCCGTTCCTACTGGCTAGCCGACGATATGCGCACCGAAATTTTTTCTGCTGCTGCCTGAAGCTTGCCCTGCAAAACCCATGCTCGCACAGCCTGCTCTAGGCGTTTTCAGGCAAACCGACTCCGCGTCGTCCCTATCGAGTGTCCACATTGCATTACAGTATAATATCTACTCCATGCACTCGGCGCCGTGCTCGAAGTCCTTCCAAATGTACTCCTCGCTGATGCAGACATCGTATATGCAAAAGCCAAACCCGCTATGAACTGAATCTTCATGTATGATATCGAACAGTACTCCGAGTCTTGAAAGAAAAAAGCAAAGACAAAAAGGATCTTGCTGCAATCCGCGCGTGTGGTGCTAGGAAAAGCGGTTGTGCTGAGTTGGTGGGACCGTTGCGCGGAGTGAGGGGTAGTTGGCCCCATGCGCTACTGCATGGTATTCTGGCGTGAGGGATGCAGGCTCCCAGACCCGGAGGACGTCTCGCTGAGCGGCGTCTGCGGCGTCTGCGGTTCCAGTGAAAGCTGGCTCCGCAGGATCATGATCCACTCATGCTGCAGGAGCTCCGCAGCAGTAGCTCTCTTGCCCGGATCGCGCTCAAAGCACGCGTTGAGAAAGTCGATTCCAGAATCGCTCAGCTGGTCCCTGGTGGGGAGCTGGGGAGGGTTGCCCTGGGCGATGTTGTACATGATGGCCCATTCGTTGTCCAGGCTTGCCCAAGGTCGTCGTCCCGTGGCCATTTCAAGGATGACGCATCCGAGAGACCAAATGTCCACTGCACCGAGTCGTCCTCTGGTTTCGCCTTTGATGACTTCGGGCGACATGTACATTGGCGTGCCGGTCATGGATTTCTGCCTGCCTTGGCGCGTCGCCGCGTGTTCAGCTGCGAGAGTCTTGCCCTGCTTGGCAATGACCTTCGCGGCCCCAAAGTCAACGAATTTGATGACACCGTTGTGATCGAGGAGAATATCTGTGTCAAGTCAACAACCATGTCCGCACCGTCAAGAAATGTTTCACTTACTCTCAGGCTTAACATCACGGTGCACGACGCTACTTTCGTGAAGATAAGCCAGTCCCTCCAACATCTGCAGCGCGTAGACCATGATAACCGTCTCATCCTCAATACGGCCATGCTCAAGAAGCCCTGCTAGCGAACCGCCAGAGCAGTACTCCATGAAGATGTAGACCTTGTCGCGGTGTGGCTCGATGCCGTAATAGGAAACGATGTTCGGATGGTCGAGCATCTGCAGGACCCCCATTTCGTCGCGAATTTGAGCCACGATTGTCGGGATGAGCTGGGGATCTTGAAGACGGATCTCCTTGACGGCCATCAAGTGGTTGGAGTCGAGGTTGATAGCGGCATACACGGAGCCGAAGGTGCCACCGCCAATGAATTGACCTTGCTGCCATCTGAGAGTGACGTTGGTTGCGGAAGAGGACAGGTAGGTAAGAGCGCGGTCTGCCTCGTTGGAGTCTTCCAGAACGCGACCCAGCGCTTGACGTTCAGCCTCCTTGGTCTTCCTCATCTCATCAATCTCTGCCAGCTGCTCAAGCCACTGCTCGCGGACCAGTTCTGCAGACTCCTCGTCATTCTTCAAGCGGCTGATGTCGAGCAATTTCTTCCCGAGCATGGCATCAATTCGCTGCTTTTCGGCCTGAGCTGCCATGGTAGATCTCGCTCCCATGATGTCGAAGTGCGAAATGAGAAGAGACATGCACCCGGCAACCTTGGCGCGCAGTTTGGCGTATTCCTCCTCGTTGAGCGACAGGATATTCTGGCCTCGAGTCATCATCATGGCAAACTCTAGCGCGACCACAGCCCATCGGAAAGTCTTGCGGTCAGATGCCACGCAGTCATCGCAGATGAAGCTGACCCAATCAAGGGCAAGCCTAGTGAGCTTGAGGTTATTCAAGGCCCGGCGGTTGAAGTCCATGTAGTAAACAGACCGCTGTCCAAACTCAGTAGCGAATGCGAAACAAGTTTGAATTAGCTCCTGGCATTCCAAACCAGCAGTCTGTTTTCGAATGATTTCAACGCTGTCCATGATGGTATTCGACAGCTTGTACGCAACCTTTTTGATCCGCTGCAATTCCACGTTGACCCGGGGCAGGTTAGCTCTCTGGTCCACGATCTTCGTCAAGTCGACATTAGTTGCCTGTGAGAATGAAGCGTTGGCATTGCCCAAACGCGCCTGAGCACCATCCGCGACGAGACGCATACGGCCGGTCTTTACGTCCAAATGCGGTAGTCGAACTTGAGTTTGAAGAGTAGTTCCATGCCAACGCAACGGATCCTCTGGCTTGAGTATCAACAGGTATGGGTTTGTGGGGTCCTCGATAACCTCATCGGTGTGGTAGCATGTTCCAAGAAGAGATTGGATGTCCTGGGGCCGGTTCATGAGCACCGGGGAAGCCATGATATACAAGCCCTTGTTGTCCGTTGACGGCAAAGTTTCCACAAGAAAATGTCCGCTCATTTCCAGAGCTTCACACAGATCTTGCAGCGCTTCGGGGACCACGTTGATGTTGTACTCCGTGGAGTTCTCAAACCGAGTGGTCAAAATCCTCGAGAAACGGAACAGCTTCCTCTGACGGACACGAACGGAGTCAAGAATCTGCTTGTAGCGCTTGTCCATCTCGGCACCGGCAACTTCCTCCGGACGTCGTTGCAATTCTTTCTCAAAGTGCGCAGTAAGACGTGACAGAGATTTTTGTGTGAGGTAGCTGCAGAAGCGTCAGAAGGAGGCATGGAAAAAAGACTGGGTAAATGATATACATACCTGAACTGTTCAGCGACCTCCACGTCACCACCTTCCAGGTGCTTGCCCAGGGACTTGGAAAACTCCCACTCTTGTTCCAGGATTTCGGCCTCTTTGAAGGTATTCTTGTTCGCAGATAGCTTCCAATTCAGCATCTTGAAATAGAACTTGAGCGCATCGAGTACTACCGCGTCGAAGTTTTCCTCAATGCATGGAGGAGGATCCCAGCCAGGCTCCGGTTGTGAGACAATGGTGTAGGACTCCTTAATCCTGATGGCCAACTTGAGCAGAATCTGGAATTGAGAGATCATCTGCTCTGCCATCATCACGCCTTGCTGTGCCGGGTCTTTCATTCGCTTGGCATACGACAGCCGCATGCGGATAATTTCCTGTACCAGGCGAGAGGGAAAGTTGATCAAGGTAAGCAGCTCCTCGATATAAGGAGGAAGGTGGCGTTCCGCAAATGCGGTGGCATTTGCGATCAAGGTGGCTTTCGCCTTGTTGATGACGTTATTGAGGCCCACGAGTAGACTGTCCTTGCTTTGAAGAGACTTCAGACCATCCTCCTTCAAGATGCGGTCGATGAAAGAAGAATCGTCCGTGAGGTGAAGGTCTCTCTCCAACCGATCCTTTCTTTTCGAGAAGTCGAGCTCGTCATTGCCGACCCAGCTCCTGAGGATGGAAAGTTCCGTGTTGATGAGCTGGGTGGTGTTATGCCACGAAATGACAGCATCGCAACTCTCACGGAAAGCCGCTGAGGCTGCACGAGGCTGAGCATGCTCCAGTGCCTGCCAAGTTGGATAGAGGCTTTCGCACTTCTCAATCTTCTTGACCATGTCGGCAACCTGCTGCGCAGCAGTCAGGCCAACCTCAGCCTCGCCCTTAATCTCAAAGGCAATGATCCCTTCAATCGATGTCTTTGCCTTTGACCGGCCATCGTCGATCAACCGCCGCTGGGCCTGCAGCGTACGTCCGCAGCACTTCGCACGCACGCCCATCCAGATCTCGCTCTTGATTGTGTTGTCGCCCTGCTGCTCCGTGCCACCAATGAGGCGCTTCTTCTCCTGCTTCACGACATCGCCCGTCAGCACACTGGCCAGCATGGAATGCCATTCCAGTCGTTCTCTGTTCTCGGGTATCTTGAGCTCTTCCATCGATGGCTCTAGGTCGTCATTGCCGTAGTACAGCAGCGTCTCCTGGTCGTAGGGGTCGTTCTCCAGATAGTCCGTCGTCGACGGGGACTCGTCGTCGGTCTCCGAGTCTTCGGTGCTGTAGCCTAGACTCGGAGTGCGCAGGTCTGCATTGAAGAAGTCGTCGTTGTCCGGAGCATCTTGCCGTATGCGCTCGACGTAGGCCCTCTCTTGTGCACGGTACTCGGCGTTAGGGTTGCGGCGGGTGCGGTTTGTCGACGAAGCGCGGTGGCGGCCGCCGTTGCTGTTCAGCGAATACTGATTCGGGCGGCGCTGGGGCGCATAGGCGTTGGACGGGGTGCGGACGGCGGTGGGGCGCGGTGGGCGAGCGCTGTTCATGCCGGACGGCTGGAGCTGAGCAGAGGGCACGCCATCGTAGACGACGCCGTTGGGCGCGCCGCCGCTGCCTCCTCGCGCGCGAGACGCGTAGGCATAGCCGGCGCTGGCGGTCATGGGAGGGACCTCGTCGCGCGGCGTGGTCGACACGGCGGGGGCGAACTGGTACTGGCCGTCGATGTCGTCGTCGGAGCCGTTGCGCTCGCCGACCGCGCGCTCCGGGTCCGACTCGCCGGACGAGCCAGAGCCGGAGGTCGACGAGTCGTTGCGCGGCAGGGCGGGCGCGTCCATGGCAGCGTCGGCGGGGGCAGCGGCGCGGTGCTGGTCGTCGGGGTGCGAGGGCTGCGGGCTCTGGTTGTGCTCGGGCTCCGTGAAGCGGACGCCACGATGCGCGGGCTCGATGGAGCTCATGGGCGAAGGCGATCGGCCTCGAGCTAGCCGTCGCGGGTACCGACACGCGGGAACAGAGCCTCGGCTTGTGGCGGTGCAGAGCGACGCGGCAGGCGTGTTTCTGTTTGATTCAAACAAAGGCACAGGGCACGCAGCCGGCGATGGAAACGCACTGGCAACGCAAAAAGCGGCGGCGAGCCGGTCCCGTCGCGCTTGTCTGTGTCCGGCGTGCGCCTTGGAAAAGCAGGATCGCGGATCGATCGCATTTCCCAGGCAGCCGCAAAATCCCATCACTATGAAGTTATGCCACCGCCGCGCGCCCGTGACTGGTCGATCTGCCAGCGCCTTTTCTCCGCGACCTGCTCCCGCGCGAGCTCCCTGATTGCGCGATGCGCCCAAGGACCTGCGATGCCCGGCCTACAACGTCATCTGCATCATGAGGCGCTGGACGGCTGCTGGACTCAGATCTCTGTCTGCTGGCTGCTTCAGTGTCCACCTCGGCGCAGCCCGCTCCCGTTTGCCGCAGGCCTGCGCCCTTTGCCCCAATCCTACGCTTCCGGCACGACCTTGTGATGTGTCTCGTGCATACAAAATCGACGTTCCTGTGGAGCCCGGCGGACGTGACCAGCGGGGGCGGCAGGCGGCGTGGCAGAGAGCCCTCCGCCGATCGTTACTGCGACCAGTGTCCACGTCTTTGTGCTTGGCAAGGCTGTCCTGTGCTGAAGTCGCGCACGGCAAGGCAGCTTATAGCTGATGGGGAGAGCGTTCCTTGGGTGGCTGGCAACGATCGGTCGACACGAGTCTAAGCGATGACATTATGTTAAATGTCACTCCAAGCAAGGGCTTGCGGGCATCTGTCCGCGGGTGCGCCGAGTAACCTCATGCCTTCTTGTGCGCCAGAGCCTTGGTGTATGGGCCGAACTATTAGGGGGATTCTTGTCACAAGTGCAAATTCGGTACGGTTTTTCCTCGACTGCCCGTCTCTTGAAGGAGATCAACAGGTGCTATAGTGCTTTTGGCAAACTGGCCGATCTTCATCCGACAACACTCGGACTTGCCAACGACCTTCAGTGCTTCGTCTACTCAAACCAATAAAGTTAATTCAATCACGAAGCTTTGGTTGATATAGGCCGGGAAAAGGGGTGTCTGCGGATGAAATAAAAGTAACATTTGGAAGAAACTTGGCGCTTTACCTATCCTGGGAGTCTTCTCCTGATTCAGCGGGCAGTAGGCAGGCTGAATGCACGCCTATCATTCGATCTTTGCACAGATGCAGGAACGTTCTCGAAGTGTACTAGAATGACCTTTTTTCTTGGTTATGAGGACGAATGTCAACAAACTGAGATTAGGGAGCATAGCAGGCGCAGTGTGACGGTGTGAACGTGGGTCCTGTCGTGTTGTGGTTCGACGCCGTGATTAGTGTCGCATGATAAAATCTCAACATCAAGCAGGCGCTTCCATGTGTAACAGCTGCAGCCGAGGACAAAGGAGTATCTGAGGGACTTTTCGCGAAGTGGCGTTTTGAAGTTCGCGAGGGAGCGAGACGGCGAGACAGAAGTGGAGACAGCACTGCCAGCATCAGGGAAGGATATCGAGGAGCGCCACAAGATCGGAGCACATATCCAACATGATAAGGCCGCGCAATATACGTCTGATGGCCAAAGCTGGAAGAGAAGCTTGCTCCGGGTGGCTGGCATCATCCGCGCGGAACGAAGAGAACCCTCCCACCAACCAACAAGATCGAGGGCGAGTGACGGTCTCATCGCAACGAGTGGCTGCATGTCCCCAGTCATCTTGTCCTACGTGTCTGTATGAGGGCTGCACAGTGTCGCAGTCGTTTTGCCGGATCTGACCTCAACGTCGTGCAACTGCAGTCCCTTCGGTTGCACTTTCGCAGGCTTCTCACCGCCTCGAAGAAGAGACACTGGACAAAGGAGAGAACTGCGTTGCTAAATAGTGTCTCCCGGCAGGCTTGCGAGGAGCAGAATGAGGGTGTATTGAGGGACGCCAGCTTCGATAGTCAGACGCGGAATCCCAGACCTTCGTTTGGCAGAAGCCTCGGGATGCTTGCTGAGCCCGCCGCCCCAACTCATTCGGGATCGTCCAGATCGACTCCGGCGCATGCTAAGGCTTTGCTGACGGTGCGGAGAGGAAGCAGAAGGCCAGTGATCGCTGTGCCACTCGCAGCAGCCGTGAAGACTCTCCTGATGAGTCGCGGCACGGTCTCGCCAGCCGACGGGAAAAAGCATGGAATTGCCCGAGCAATTATTTAGCCCAGCCAGCAACGGCACGCACGGGGGTGCGGAAGTGAAAGACACGAGGCAAAACGGAGAAGGATCGCAAACAAGAAGCTGAGCCAAGCGTGGCCCCAGACCTGGGGGCTGCGTCCTTCTGTTCTCGAAGGCGCATGCCCAATCATCGTCGCAACGGTTATCAGCTGTGCCCCTCGCTTACTTGTACTATACAAGCCTCGGACAGACAAGGCCATCAGAGATGCGAAACACCGCGCCGGTGGCTGAGCGGAGATTTGTGGTGCCGCAGAGCAGTGGCCGCGCGTGCCCCGATGCACAGAGGCCGGTGCATGCCGACGGGAGGACTGCGACTCGAGACAGCAGCCAAACGCACCTAATGCAGGGGTGCAGGTACAAGGTGGTATTCTGGTCCTTCCAGTCCAAGAAGGCGGCCGAGGGTGCGATAGGAGCTCGGCCGGCACGGCAGCAGGGTTGCCCAGGCTGGGACCGGCAGCGGTTTGGGGGCGCGGGCCGGGAAGTGCGTCTATAGGAGCTGACGGAAGTCAGGCAAGTGGCAAGCTTCCAAGACATGGGTGGATCTCACGAGAGACTGGCGGAGCGTGCAGCCCGATCCCCATGATCTTCACGCTGAGAAGCCGCCGACCCGCTCAGGCCACGATGCTCCCAGCGGCGCGTCGACGCCCAGAGACGCGGCCTTGGTGGAATCACCGCTTTCGCGCGCGATCGCCGCCAACCGTGAGCGGACGCAAGGGCGCCGGGCGGGCGGCGTGGGCGTCGCCTTGGCCGCAGCGCCGCGGCCCCCGATAAGGGCGCGCGGCGAAGGATTCATGCAGCGCGCGACGCAGCGCAACGCAGCTGGCCGGGCCCGCGAGCTGCGCGTTTGCGCGCCAAGCAGCAGCTGCGCTCCGCCGGGGCCAGCGCTCTGGGTCCGCGGGCGCGGTGTCCGGGGACGGCGGCCCCCCCAGGGTGCGAGCGCAGGGCGCGTGTTTGAGCCTCGGCCGGCTGCCACGGCTATCTGCCAGTGGAGGAGGGCGCCGATACGGCCATCCCACGGGGGTGGCTCGACTTGGGCAGCGCGGGCGCGGCGATTGGCTGGCTGGCCGCTGCTTATCTGTGGCTGTCGTGCACCGTTCGTGCAGCCGACCCCATGGCGGCGCAGGTGCATTCCTGCCCGCCGTGCCCAGCCTGCGCTAGCTCCAGCTCAATTTATCAGCCCTGCATGCGACGCCCTCGCCGTGCAGACCTGGCGATATTCCATTTAAAAATCCACGGCCGTTGCTGCCTCGCGTGTCAGCTCGCCTTTAGCTCGTCTGCCTCTCCCGCCGCCGCGTCCCGAGCGCGACGCTGATCCGGAGCGCAATAACGCGGATCGACGGGCCCTGCTGCTGCCCGCCCTTTAACACTTCACAACGGCCGCTCCGCTGCGAGACACGCTCACCTAGCTCGCGGCTCCCACCCTCGTCCACTCTTTCGCTGCTTTGTCCCTGCTCGGCGTCCGCGACGTCAGTCCACGCCCTCGCCCTCGCTTCCTTTCATAGCAAAACACCCGCCCATCTGGACCGCCCCGCGTGAACAACATCCGCCATGTCGGAGGCCGTCGTGTCCAGCCTCACGCTGCCCTATGTCCCCCTCGTCTCATTCCCGACTGATGCCCCGGCCACCGGCGGCAACAGCAACCCGGTCCTCGCCAATGGCTCTGCCGGAGACGACATGAACGTCTACTACCAGGTTCGTTTCAATGCGCGCCGGCGCCGTTTGCATCATGCTGACGGGCTTGATAGTCGGGAGACATCGCTTGGATCTTGACCTCGACCGCCTTGGTCCTGCTTATGATCCCCGGTGTGGGGTACGTGGATCTCCAAAGCCGATTGTCTCAGTCCGCTAAATATTCCCAGTTTCTTCTACTCTGGCCTCGCGCGCAGGAAGTCGGCCCTCTCCCTGATCTGGCTCTCTGTCATGGCTACGGCCGTCGTCTCCTTCCAGTGGTTCTTCTGGGGCTACTCCCTAGCCTTCTCCCACAAGGCTGGCAAGTACATCGGCGCTCTCGATAACTTCGGCTTCATGAATGTCCTTGGCGCGCCGTCCGTCGCTGCTTCCGGCATCCCGGATCTCCTGTTCGCCGTCTACCAGGGCATGTTCGCGGCCATCACGTAAGTTACACCGAATTCCATTCCTCTCGTCACATCCGGGCTAATGGGTCCTTGGCAGTGTTGCTCTTGCTGTGGGCGCTGTTGCTGAGCGTGGCCGCATGCTTCCCTGCGTCATCTACATGTTCGTCTGGACGACGATCATCTACGACCCGATCGCCTGCTGGACCTGGAATCCGTCCGGATGGGCTGCCACCATGGGCTCAATTGACTTTGCCGGTGGTACTCCTGTCCACATTGCGTCCGGCACGGCCGCTCTGGCCTACTCGTACATGCTCGGCAAGAGGCGCGGTCACGGCACCCAGGAGCTCAATTATCGCCCTCACAACGTTACCCACATCGTCATTGGCACTGTCTTCCTGTGGGTCGGTTGGTTCGGCTTCAACGCTGGTTCTGCCGGCGCTGCTAACCTCCGTGCTGTGATGGCTGCCGTCGTTACCAACCTTGCGGCTTGCGTTGGAGGGATTACTTGGTGTTTGGTTGACTACAGGCTCGAGAGGAAGTGGTCGACTGTCGGATTCTGCTCCGGTGTCATTGCTGGTCTCGTCGCGATCACTCCCGGCTCTGGTTTCGTCCCTGCTTGGGCTGCGGTGGTGTTTGGTGTTGTTGGCGGTGCTGTGTGCAACTATGCCACCAAGCTCAAGTACTTCCTCCGCTGTGACGACGCGCTTGACATCTTCGCTGTTCACGGCGTTGGCGGCTTCGTCGGCAACATTCTCACTGCGTTCTTTGCTGCGTAAGCTCTCCTAATCCCTTTTCTGCCAACAATACAAGTTCTAACAGCAAAGCAGGGACTACATTGCTTTCCTCGACGGCTCTACTCAGATCGATGGTGGCTGGCTCAACCACAACTGGATCCAGCTCGGCTACCAGCTCGCCGACTCCTTCGCCGGCGGCGCCTACTCCTTCGGCGGTACCTGCATCATCCTGGGTGTTCTTGGCTTCCTGGGCACTTGGGTACCGGCGTTTAGGCTCCGTGCCACGGAAGAGGAGGAGATCCTCGGCATCGACGACGTCGAGATTGGCGAGTTCGCGTACGACTACGTCGAGCTGGCTCGCGAGGCCAAGTCGCCCGAGGACGACGATGCGGTCTCGCGGCACTCGGTGGTGCGCACGTCCAGCCACGAGGGACAGGAGAAGAACCACGACTCGATGGGTTCTCAGCTGCCTCTCAACTAGACGCATTCCTTTCCTTAGATTCAGCCTGTCTGGTGGCCATTGGCTTGGCCGAAAGGTTCTGCTGTAGATACTCTTCGATACACCTTTCATCAGCTCGATACCCTTACCTCGAACGTGTAGCGATCCTCTGGCCCTCTCCCTCTATTTCTCGTAGCTGATTGGACTGCATTTTGGAGATTTCCGGCGGTTGCGCATGTGGTTGGACGGAGGGGCAAGGTAGAATAATAAAGCCCATTAGCGGAATAGATCGTACGTAATGAGCAGCAACCGTGCGCGCGCCGAGTGAGGACCGTTTGGCGTCGCGCGGCGCCGTTGCAGCTGCGTACGTGGCTCGCGCGGGTTGCCTTATCGATAGCGGCGCCAAGCCGGGCGCACGGGGACCCTGCACTGACGTAAGGACGCTAGAGAGCTCCGCGACAGCTCCAAGCGTTTCTGCCGCTCACCCCAGGAAACATCACCGCCCAACGCCGCGACATGCTCTAGCTGCCCTGCTGCCCACTCGACTGGCGCACTCCGCACCCACGCCCGATCGCCGTGCACGCGGCCTTGCACACCACCGCAACTAGCCCCGGCTGCCGCCCCGCCGCCGCCGCCATGGCCGCTTCGAAGGTCGATTTTCCGCAGACGCTCGAAGAGTTCCACGAAGACCCGCGCGTCTCCTTCGCCAAGATCGACGACAAGTGGATCCTGGAGGAGGACAACGGCTCGGAGTGGGAGTATGACATGACTCTCAAGAGATGGGTCCCATCGGTACGCTTGCGCCCTGCACCCCTCGTCGCGGACAGTTGTTCTCCGTAGCCCACCGTTCTGGCGTCTGGTTTCTGGTTGCACTGCGACCGTTGTGAGGTTGTCGAGGCCGCATTCATTGACCACCGGCTTCCGGGAACAGTTGGATCAGGAGCTCTTGGACCAGCAGCGTCAGGCCTACCAAGTCCCCGGCGTCGATGAGTCGGAGCCGGCTGTGGACGTCGAGAAGAAGAAGAACTCGAAGAAGAGGAAGAACCGCGACAGCGACGAGGACGGAAACGTAAGCCCTCACCCGCTCCCCCGAGGATGCCAGTCCGTTTTGCAACTTACACACAAACTCACCGCAAAAAGCCTGCCAAGAAGGAGCGTGTCAACACCGCTGTCTATGCGACGTCCATCCCTCTGGATGCCACCATCGACGAGATTGCGGATGTCTTCTCCAAGTACGGATTGCTCGCGGAGAGTTTCGATAACGGCAAGAAGAGGATCAAGATGTATACGGACTCGGAGGACAACTTCAAGGGCGAAGCACTGATCGTCTACTTCCGGCCGGAGTCCGTGCAGCTCGCCGTCGACATGCTCGACGATTCGGACTTCAGGCTGGGTCAGGAAGGCCCCCAGGGCAAAATGAGGGTTCAGATCGCGGACATGTCATTCAAGAAGCACAACGACGACAAGCCCTCCGAGAAGCCCAAGAAAGCTTCAGTTGCCAACAAGAAGCAAGCCATTGAGAGGCTCAACAAGCTCAATGCGTAAGTTCACGCATGCATATCCCTGGCTTCTATTCAAATACACGGGCCTGCAATCATTCTAAAGTATACGCAGGAGATTGGCGGACTGGTCCGACGACGAAGAGTCTTCCCTGATCTCGCGGCCCGCCTCACGCTGGGACAAGGTCGTTATTCTGAAGCACATGTTCACGCTTCAAGAGCTTGAAGTACTCCCCTCGTGAGCCTTGTACTGGCACAAGTGCTGATTCTTGCAACAGGAAGATCCGGAGGCGCATGACGACATCCAGGCAGACATCACGGAGGAGGCTGGGAAGTTTGGTGAAATCGAGAAGGTCACCCTCTTCGACAGGGAGGTAGATGGTGTCGCCACGATCAAGTTCGCCGAGGCAAATGCTGCCCGTTTTTGCGCAGAGGTATTTTCCAAGGCCATTCCACAGTCAATGACTTCTATGCTCATTCTCACCAAATATAGTCTTTCGACGGACGCCCCTTTGATGGTCGTATTGTTAAGGCCTACATTGCTGACGGCAAGGAGTTCTTCAAGAGGAAGAAGAAGGAGGTCAACGTGGAAGATGAGGACAGGAGGCTGGAGGAATTCGGTAGGCAGCTGGAAGCGGGTGCGTTCGTCAAGGACGTCGATGCTTCCGGCGCGAAGAATGGCAATGAGCGCGAGAAGGACGAGTTCGCTAAGGAGGTAGCTGAGAGCGGCAAGATCCACTCGGACAGTGTCACCTCTTAAGTCCATTTGGGGGCGACAACAGATCCCGCTGGGGTTGAGCTCGGGGTTGGGATTGATATCCCCTCGTGATGCGGCGACATCACGCAAAGTTCTGGCATAAGGGAAGGTTGGAAAAATCAGACAAACCCATCAAAAACACGGGAAAATGGAATGGGGGGCATGGGCGAGCGGGCCCGATGCGGCAACTCTGGTTTTTCTCAGAAGCTAAATGAGAAAATTGCTGCTACCTAACATTCTTCATTCTCATGAACTAGTCTGGAGGGGTATCGAAGCTAACAAACACAGCCTCTTTTTTCTATCCTTACCAACAGTCAAAAAACAGAGGACCAGGACCAGATAGTCGCCGGGTACAAACAAGAAAGAAATGAGATATCCAAGGAACCATCAAATCCAGAGTCGTCTTCCTCGCTCTTTACGGCCCATAGCTCCTCCGAAAGTCCGACTTCGGTCTCTTCGGCGTGCTGCCAAACAACGGGGCGCTCTCTCCGGGACCCTCATCATCGTCTCTCCCATCATCCGTCCGCAAAGCCACCGCTTCCGAAGCATAGTAGCGCGGCAACGAGCTGCCGCTGGCGCTACGCGACCGCCCGCCATGCAACACCGACGACGCCCCCTGAACACCAAGGCCAGACAAGCTACTCCGCGTCGACGACGGCCTCTTCCCCTCGCCGCCATTATCGTTATCCTCCTGCTGCTTCTGCTCCCGCTGCTCCTCAGACGTATACACCAACGGCGACGGCGTCTCCAAAATAATCGTCGGCGTCGACTTCCTCTTCCTCCTCCCCCCCGACGACGAATTCGACCCCGATCCAGCCACACTCACCCCCGTCCCCGCCGACGTCGTCGTGCTATGCAAACTCCCCTGCACGCTCACCACCCCCGCGACCGGGTTCTCCGGGCTCTGCGTCCGCTGCACGTGCAGCGGGATCAGCGTCGTCGTGCTCAGGCGGGCCAGCGGCGACACTGTCGCTGACGACGCTTGGGCGTACGGCACGTAGACTTGGACGGTTTGCTGGCCGTGGCTGGAGGAGCGGTGGTGGTGATCGTTGCGGGTCGAGGCGCGGGGTGGGGAGGAGGGGTGGGCGACGACGGTGAAGCCGGCGAGGTCGGTGTCGTTGCTGTCGGATTCGGTGGTGCTGTCGTGGCTGTAGCGGCGGGTGCGGGGGTTTGCTATTGTTGTCGTTGTTGTTGTTGCGGCGGCGGCTGGTGGGGAGAGGGGTGGGGAGAGGGAGCCGGATGTTTGGATTGGGGGGAGAGGGGTGTAGACTGTGCTGGTTGAGGCGAGTTGTTGCGTGTCGGAGACGCTGCGGACGCGTTGGTAGGCTTGCTTTTCGGTGTCGCTGCTGGGGTAGATGGTGGTGCGGCGTTTGCGGAGGTTTCGTCTGTGGAGGATGTAGCCGACTAGGGAGATGAGGATGACGAAGGCGAAGGTCCCGAAGATGGAGGCCGTGACGATCGTTATGGTGGTGTTGGTGCCATGCGCAGCAGGTGTGGAAGAGGAGGTAGCGGTGGAAGTGGCAGAGGAAGCCGTAGAGCTGGAAATGGAGGAGGAGATCGTAGAGCTGGAGATAGAGGAAGAGGTCGTGGCGCTGGAAGTGGAGGAGGAGGAGGAGGCCGTAGAGCTGGAAATGGAAGAGGAGGCCGTAGATGTGGAAATGGAAGAGGAGGCCGCAGAGGTGGAAGTGGAGGAGGCCGCAGAGGTGGAGGTGGAGGAGGCTGCAGCGGTGGAAGTGGAGGAGGCTGCAGACCTGGCAGTGGAGGAAGCCGCCGAGGTCGAAGTGGAGGATGAGGCCGTTAAGGTTTTTTCAGCGGCCATGTTGAGGAAGGAAATGCGTCAAGGGTATCTGGCGAATAAGGAAAGGTGGAGAAAGCTTTGAGAGGAAAGGACTGCTTATACTTGCAGCCACCAAACACTCTGACTGAGGGGTGTGTCTCGCTGTGATGTCAAAGAAAGCATGCCTGCAGGTGGTTAAGTACATGTACAAGGGCCGGCATATGGGGCAGCTCTGGCAAGGATAAAAATAGGCACGTAAAGAGAAAGGCCCCATGGCGGATTCGCACTGAGGAGAGTACGAAGAGAGTGGGTTGAGACACCGAGCCGCAACGGGCCGTCCGCAGCACGGAGCCAGAGCTGCCTACGCCCCACAGAGACGCCATCACCTGCCAGCTTGCGAATCCTTCAACACAGTGGCCACCGCATGTTTGGCCGTCGCGCGACTCATGGCGCGTAAAATGACGAATGGACGTAGGACTCGGACGCCTCTCCCTTCCCTCGAACGAAGCCGCGAATGATGCGGCGAGGCACGCGGCGAGGCAAGCCGCACGCACGCAGGCTCGGCGAGCGCAGGCGCAGGCGATGGCGGTGGCAGGACGTGCGTAGTAGGTAGAGCGGCGCGAACCGTGCTGGGAGACGCCGGGCGTGGCCTCCATCAGCCTTGCCAGTTAGCGCTGATCTTTCCAGAAGCGCGACGCCTCACAGGGCACACGTCGAATGGCATCGACCCCCACGCGGCGCTGCGGCTCTCTAAGCTTATGATGTGCCTGCAGCACGCCCGCAATCGGCCATGACGACCGGCGACAGGGCTCGTGGTTCTTGCTTCGGCGCCCTCCTCGGGCGAATCCTTCGCGCGCTGCGCGGCGGAGAGAAAGGCCGTGAGAGGCTTGCGGGCGGGCGGCGGAGGAGGTGTGCGGTGCGAAGGGAGATCGTGCCTGAGCTCGTGCGGAGGCTGAGCGCGTTCTGCGTCGCCCGGCCACGCCAGTCGTCCGCTCACCGACTCAGGCAATCCAACACTCACGTCGACTTCCACTGGCATTCGTCCGCGCCACACCGCCTGTCACATCAGTCCCTCCAGGCGTACGCGTTCAATAGCGCGAGGTGTCCGTCGCGCTCTCATTGTCTCCGCTCTCTGTATCGGTGAGGACGGCATTCTCTCTGCTCGGCGCTTCTGCAGCGCTGTCGGCGGTGCTGCGGTTGCTCTGCTTGGGGGCCAGCGTTGCTCTGGCCCTGTCACTCCTCGCACTCGAGTGCAGTCATCCCAAGGTCCTGGAGATGATTCAGACGTTGGTTCGCCGCGCTGGGCAGACAGCAGATGCGGCGCGAAGAGGCGTAAGCGGGCGGTGGAGGCGGCGATGATTTACGCGAAATTCCACAGATCCGCAGACATGGGCTATGCCAACTCTCCTGACTCTCGGGATCCCGGGCGTGTGTCTGTCGGCCCAATTTCCGGGTACGTGAGCCCACCCGGTCGACGTCTGCTGTGGCCGGGCTGGCGCAATCTGAGACAGATGGCGTCGCCTGCGGTTGACAGCCGGGTCAGGTGTTGCAACAGCTCTCCTGAGCAAGACATCGGCACGTTGAGAATCCTTCAACGCTGCTGTGTCCCCAGACACACGTTCTGAGGCAAGGCGCTGATTGGGCAGCGTCTGAAGGATTTCCTCCTCATGCGCTAAAGCAGACCATCCGATCTAATCCAAGCTTCGGTGCTTTTGTCTCCTTTTTCTCCACGGCAAATTAAAAATAGGCACAAGGGTCCGATCTACTGTGTACCCTCACGATCAACACACACACCCCCAGTCTCCTTCGTCACTCTGTATTGGACGCGCTCACATAGCACGCGTTCAGAGGCTGTGTGGCAGAACCGCATCATTTGCTGTGTGCTCTTGCGTGCTGCGGGTAAACGTGCGTGCGTCGACCCATTCAATCCCACAGCCTCGCACCAACACGCAGCATGCCCCGCCGACCACGGCATACGTCGTGATCTTACAAAAAGAGAGCACCCCTCCGCCAACACCGGTCCACCCAAGGACTCTAACAAGCTTCGGCCGATGGACGCCTAATTTGCGACATTGCAAAAGCCAATAAATACCAAGACGCGTCTTGGCCGGATCTCTATCATCTGCAAATCAATCGTATGACTGTGTTGCGACCCTCGAACCCCCCCCCACACGTAGCGCACTAATCATGCACGATTAGTATACTCTGATGACGATATAATAACACCCCTGCCGGGGGGCCTCAAAGTGTCATTTTAGTACACTAATCGTCCACGAGGAGGTGTAAGTTTTATGCGCTAGTCGTCGCTGTAGCAACAGTAGCTCCGCCCACCAACGTTTATATGGCTGTTATCACGACTCTACACCTCTTAGTAGAGGTGTTGTTTACTCGTGTGTTGATATTCATACGAAATTAGACTGGCGCGCGCCAGTCAGGATCTGCGCCTGGCGCATGAATAGTGCACTAAAATGACACAATAAGACCCCCCAAGCAGGGGCGGTCTTAAATCGTTACAATAGTCACTAATCGTCCAGGGGGTCTCGCGGGTTGGAACAACTGGCTGCTCCCCTTGAACACTGCATGAACTATTTTGATGCCTGTTGGGACGACATCTTGCGACTGTCATTGTGAATCTCATGGTTTCCGCAGACTCAGCACCAGCCATGCTCCGACAACGGATATTCGCAGTAACACTGATTGTCGTGCTCCGGATGACGCTCCGACACGCCTAGTCCTGTTGGTTATAACAGACGGTAGCGCGGCACGAAAATGCCGTGCCCCGCGGCTGCGATAAAGAGTGAGACGCGTTGTGGACGGCAACGCTAGACTTGCTCTAGTAGTAGAGAGCTGATTTGATAATGTTTCCAGCCGGATCTTAGAGACGGCTAAGAAGACTGCGCACATCATGGCGGTTAAATGCATGTTCGAAGAGGCCGCTTGGGACCTCTCAGTTCTGACTCTCGGGACCTCGGTGGGATTCAACTGCGTCAAAGTGCTTTGAACAGGCTCCATGAAATCTCCCGAAGTTGTTTCGGGATTAGAACCTGGACGTCAGGGCTCGTCGATATGGACGAGGTCAAGATTAGCGGAATACACTGTTTTCTATCTGGATTGGGAAAGGCTTGTGGCTCTCTCGTAGGAGTATGATCTGATGCTTGAACCTGCTGAGCTACACAAGAACTTGGTAGACACGCACGACCAGTCCCAGGCCACTTGAACAATTACTTCTGACACCACAGGAGGTATATCACATACGTTGTACACAGAGTCTCTATGAAAGTTGCCATCACGACTGAATCCCCAGCATGCCATGCCTCGGGTCTGCCATTCATTGACTATACCTATGAAACAAAGATATCTAGCAACCAACCCACCAACAAACTCCGGTAAGTTTTTCGACCTCCATAAGCCGCTGCGAAATGCCAAACCATGCTTTTCAAAGATCAACGCAGCTTCTCCAACAATATGCGAGAACCCGGGTTGCCGCTGGGCTTAGCGGCCTGCTTTTCGCCCTTCTTCTTCGACTTCTTGTCCTCCTCTTTGTTGCTCTCCTTGTCCTTCTTTCCCTTCTTCCCGTCTCCGCTCGCAGCCTTCTCCAGCTTGTCCTTCGACTTCTTCAGAGCCTTCAGGACCTTCTCCTTCTTCTCGAAGCCCTCTGCCTCCACGAGCGCCACCACGACGAACGAGCTGTCGCCGGTGGCCCAATCGATGAGGTTGTCCTTGATCTCCTCGTACAAGGCGTCGTGGAACTGCAGTGGCGGATCCGCGAGCTTCGTAGTCTTCGTCTTCGGATCGAAGTGGCCGCCGGTGGCGAGGGTCTTGAACATACGTCCGGCATGAGAAGTGTGGGAAATGTGCTCCTCGGCGCTCGGGTCTCCGCCAGCGAGAGCGGCGACGGCCTTGACTGCCGCGCTCTTGTCTCCATCGGCACTCAGCAGAGCCTCGGTGATGAACTGGCAGCCGAAGGACGATTGAGCGAGGGCCGAGGGGTCCGCGGCGAGAACGCTCAGGAGGGTTGGAGAATATGCCTTAACAATCTCTTTCCTTCTGACTTCAGGGTCCTTCTTCGAGGTCGTGGCACGGACAGTGTGGATCTCGTCGAGGAGAGCCGGGTCCTCGGGAGTTGGGAAGAGCCACTTTGTCCGGCCGCACAGCGGGTAGAGAATGACTATGCGGCCAACCTTGTCAACGGCCAGGTTCAGAAGCTTCTCTTGTTGCACCTCGATGCTGGAGTTCGTGTTGAGGAGCTCGGGAAAGATCAGCTTGGTGGTAAGAACCGTGTCATCGACAACATCTAGGGCGGTCAAGAGGACCTGGTGCGCATAGGCATCGTAGGCCATGATCTCGATGTTCTCCTTGTACGCCCTCAGAATATTCTTCCGGTCCTTGGCGGTTCCGTACGCCAGGGCGAGGCAGACTACGCGAGCACCGTTCTTCGTGAAGGCCAAGTTCTTGAGCAGATCGCCCTCCTCGTCACCCTTGATAAGCTCAAGGAACTCGTTTGCTTCTTCAGTTCCAGGCTTGGTGTTTAGGAAGTACTGAAGCATAGCGTCGTGGAGCATGGTGAAGCCAGTCATCTTCTTCTGCACAAGCGCATTGATCTGGGTGCGGCAGAAATCCATAATGGGCTTCCGCTTTTCGGGCGACTGCTCAAGGATCTCGGAGAGAGTTGATGTCTGTTCCTCGTCCTTGCTACCTTTGAAAATGGCAAACTCGGGCCCATACCATTCCCGCAAAAGCCTCGCCTTCTGGTTCTGAGTTGCCATGCCTCTATAGATGTCGTCCAGGATCCACGAAGCTTCCGGGTGGTTGATCATACGACGCACAGAACCGTAGAATTCGGAGATGACCATGTTGCGCGTTTCCGCGTCGCTGAATGCTTCAGTTAGCCGATTTGTTTGGCTTGGACAAGAAATCAGAACACCTACCCCTCAACCAGGATCTTTCCAACGAGGAACTTAGCGTAACGACTCTCCGCAAGAGCCTTGTATTCACCCTTAAGCTCCATCGCGATCATCTTGCGCTGGTCCGGAGTCGAATATTTCAAGGCGCACTGGATGACACGGGTGGCGTCGTGCTTGAAGACGAACTCCTTCACTCTTCCAGTGATGATTCCGAACAGCTCCGCGACGAGTTTCTGGCGCTCATCCTTCGGCACATGCGACTTCATCCTCAAACGCTCCCATATTTTCTTCGACCTCTGGAGCTCGTCGCCGAGCGGCTTGGCGAGCTTGCGTTCCTTTGCGAGTTGCTTCTGCTTCTGATGCGCCTCCCTCGAATTGGATGCTGGAAACGTTGTCAGTACCGAGTTGGGATTGCTTACGCGGGCTCCATGGATTCAAAGATGTACGTACTTCCTGCGCTGTTCTCGGCCGGCTTCTTGGGCTGCTTCTTCACGTCCTCCATTTCGACGTCGCTGTCGCTGCCGCTCGCCATGCTCTCATTGCTGTCGCCAGCATCAGAGCTTTCCTTGGCGGAGAAGCCGGCGAAGCCATTCTCATTCTCGGTGGTGTCGGACTCCTCGAGGTCCTCGGCTTCCTCGCGCTTGGCAAGCTTCTGCTTCTTGGGCTCCTTCACGGGCTTTCCGACGGGCTTCTTGGCGGTCTTGATTTTCTTGTCGGTCGACGCCTTGGCGGAGGGCGCCTCGGTCTGCTTGCGCTTGACGCCGGCCATTTCGGTGGTGGGGTTTGCGGGTGCTGCGGAGCGTCGCTGGAGGAATTATTTTGAAAGTTTCGGCGCAGGGAAGCGGCCTGGCGGGCGGTCGCGGGCGGCAGAATCCTTGACTCGTGCGCCCCACCCGGCAGCGTGCGGCGCGACCAGGCACCCAGGCTCCGGACAGGGACAACCTCTTAACGGCTATAGCATGAAGATGACTGCGCCGTGACAAAACGTCGCGCTTCGCGGGGTCGGGTGTGTCAGAAAGCGACTGAGTCCTGCAGGTGTGTCGACCAAAATAGCTCATCCAGCCGAGTGCGTTGTCTGCGATCGCGACCCGGAGAATGATTCGGTCATGCGTCGAGAGCCCGCGGTGCCGCGGTCTTGACTGGACCCTCGCAAGCGGTGCCTGGGGCATCCAGCTTCACGAGATGTCAGATTTCAGGGTCCAAAAAAGGGGAAGCGGTCTGATTGGAGGCGACTCAGTCGACTTCTCACCACATGCAGAGTCCTTCAATGCTCGAGCAGCTGCTGATTGAATGCCTGTATGCAAAACGAGGCGATAATTATATATTACATGGTATATCAATCCGATGAGGCGCCGTACGGGCTCTAATCCTGGCCATTTAACGATTGTGAGACTCCATTATCTACGCGGCGCACCACGCTCGAGGTCTCTCCATATAACGCCAACCCCATACCCAAAGCCCTAGCCTAGATATATACCATCCAAAGAAGCCCAACCTGCCGTTTAGTTCGTCCCGAATGCCTGGCGCACTCAGTTTGACTGCACCGGCACCTCTACCGTGCCGTCCACCGATCGGGGCATAGGACTTAACTCAGCTCCCTGGCCGCTCTGGCCCCTCTTCCTCCCGGTAATGTGGAAGCCGAGGCCCGACGACGGCCGGCTGCTGGGGTTGGCGAGGTTCTCGGAGGAATCGCCAAACCGCGCGAAGAAGCTCTTCTTCTTCGGCTTTGGCGGCTCGTCGTTCAGCCCAATGTCCTCGAAAACTTCCTCGTGCGTCGAGATGGGCCTTTCGAAGCGGCGCTCGTTGAGGGAGGAGCGGGGCAGGCGGCGGGAATCGAGGCTTTGGCGGGGCCGGATCTCAGGGTTCTCGACGATAGGGGATCGGGCAGAGATGTCCTGGTGGTCGTGGTAAGCTTAATGCGACGGGAGCCTGTTCATCTGAGACACGCACAAAGGACCTGCGGTATGACTCGAAAGATTCGCGCGAAATGCTGAAGGGTTCCGCCTCGCTCAGAAAGCTGCGGTGGTTCGACGAAGTTGAGGAACGGGTTTTGGTGTTGCCCCAGAACGCTTTCTTCTCGGGCGGCGAAGGCTGCGAACGCACTGTCAGCTTGCGCTTTCTTATCGATGCCAGCCTGACTCGAGGAGCAAGCTGCGGGAGGGACTCTGCGCTCGTACCGGAAGAAAGACGCCGCTATCGTTGATTTCTGCGACCGATCAGCCATTGCTCGTCGCAAGGTGCAGCGCGCCTTGCATATCGCGCGCACTCGTTTCATGTGCGGCGTCGCGGACAGAGTAAAAAAGACATACCGCTAAGCTTGTACTCAGCGGGTTCCTTGATGTCGACCGGCTTTGAGCCGGTCGTGTTCGCGCGCTGGAACCCTCCATGATCAACCCCGCCTTGGGCGATCGGGTGATGGTTCTCGTCCTGCACCTCGACCCCGCCGGGCGCTCTCCTGAACGGGTTGCGGATAGGCATAGTGCTGGCGACGCTGAGAATTGAGGAACGGAAGGCGATTCTGAAGCAAAACGTGGGGTTTTGTCTCTGCGCAGGCTGGGGCGTCAGATCGCTGAGCCAAAATAAGTCCGGGGCAGTGCAGAGCTGAGCGCTGGCAAAAGGTGAGCGTCACGACCGCCTGCTTTTAGCAAGAATGGATCGGGCCCTACGGCTCCCGACTTGCCGCCGCTCCCGTGCGAGGCAAGGAAGACCTGATCGACAAGCACAGGGCCGAGGAGCTGGCACGACTGGGCAGGCGTGAGCCCACCACCCCTGCCCAACAGGAACTGGGAGCTGCCGCTTTGGCCGCGATGTGCTGCTCTCGAACGCACGCAGTAGATCTCCGCTGCTCTCTCCCGCTCATCCCGCTGCCCCTCTCCCCGCGCGCACAGCAGCCATTCCGCCAAATCACGTCGATATCCGGTGTCTCGGCGAGTCGCCCACGAGATGAGACGGCGGAGCGCAACGCGCCGGCCGAGCCCGGCACGGACGGAAGCTGAGCCGCCGCCGCCGGTCGACGCCGCAGCGTCACCTCTACCACTCGTACGATGCGTGTCGTCGCCCTGTCTCCTCGGCTTCCCGGAGCACCTGAGCTGGTCCGACTCGGTCAAATTACCGCGAGATTTGAATTTTCGGAGGTCGGACGGCGATGAGGAGTGCACCTGAGCCGCCCGTCGACAGAAGAGTTTTCCCTTTGCGACGACGGCGCCGTTTTGCACATGCACCCGTACGCCGCAGTCAAGCCTCAGCGCCTCATCCACGGATGGCTGCCACCGCAGAGCGTCCACGGGCGACAACGGCACGCCCTCGTCGAACTCCTGCAAGCCTGCTGCGGCTCGATGGAGAGACCTCTCAAGTCAGCCAATGGTAACGATCAAACCGCATTGTGGCAGTCCTGTGCTGCCCCTTACAAACAAGCCTGTATCGCTGGCTTCCTTTGGGGGATACCGACGGATTCGTTGTGTTTTAACACCAGGTCTTTGGGCAGACGGACGGCAGTATTATAGTCGACGGCTGACGGCAAACATGGGTGTGTAAGAAGCTGAGACAGGCACAAGTCTGCGAAGAGCCGCGTAATGTACCCAGAGGTCACTCTTGGCGATATGCCGACACGACGGCGAACTGGCCTCCGCTTCAACGTGGCCAACGGACACAACTTCCTCAATAGTGCGGTGCTCGGGTCTATGCGCAAGTCCAAGGGCCTGGACGACGGGTCTTCAAGTAACGTCGCGGACCGAATGCGTGTTTCTCTGGAACACTTGCACGAGTCGCAGCAGCCCAGCTGCGTGTTTGAGCCGCGATCTATGTTTACCAGCATCGGAACGAAGCAAATTAAGCAAATCAGCAGTGGAACCAGGCCCTGGCGGTCTTGAATCCAGGCAGAATCTGCTCGAGCCCGCGGGTAGCCGCGGCGCACGCGATTCCGGCTGCAAAGTGACCAGACGGTGCACTTGGCTGCGTATACGGACGACAAGCCTGCCGGAAGCTGACCCGAGTCCGTAATAAGTTTGAATCGCAGGTCATTGTCCGGAGCTCGGGTGTGCCTGTCACACTAGAGGCCGGCTGCAGCGTGGTCGGCAGGCAAAAATAGCCTAGTCTCGATGCTGCCTGCGCCCACGAGCAGCGGAGGCGCACAGATTCGATGCAGAGAAGCCTGCAATGGAACGGCGCGTGCATGAGTGCCGACATGTCAGCGGTGTGTGGGCTGACGGCGGCGCTCCGTAGCGAGGTGTCAGACGCGAAAGCGATGGACCTGCAGCAGCGCAGGGCAGGCCGGGAGAAGAAGAGACTGCGGAGGCAAAGCCAGCGCGGCGATCTACATGACGCAACTTAAGCGGTGCCGCGTGCGCGCGAAGGCTATTCTTAGCGGCTCTTCACGGCCTCGTCGTGCACGATCGCAGCGCAGAGAGTGAGGGGTGCTGTTTATCCGCGGGCGCGACTCAGCAAAAAATAGATTAAGGGACGGGCGGCGGCGGCGGCCACGACGCGCGCGCGCAAGGAGACCCCAGCCGTGCCGCCCTCACTGGCGGAGATCAAACGGCAGGGCCTGCGGCGCGGCGCTGATTGGGCCGGCTGCTCCCTTTGCGCGAGGCGCATCGGGGCCGCGCGCCACGAAAAGCCACGGGCGCCCAAACGTTCCACGACCATGTTTCACAGCACACACACGGCGCCGTCACCGCTGCGATCGGCGGCGCTGGCGCTTGCGGGCGACGCGCTGCCGTCTCGTGCGGGCGCTCGATGCGGACAGGCGGCGGCCGCATGTATTGGATGGTGCTGCACCATCCTGGCCTGCGGCTGCCGCGTTGGTGCTGCTCCACCGGCTTGGCGGCTCACGGCGACGATGAAGGAGCAGGCAGGGAAGCGCCTGGCCTGCCTGGGCGCCGCGGCGGCGGCATGTATGGCTTCCAATAAAGCCCCGGCCGCGCTCCCGACTGGCGGGTGGCAGCGCTTTTCATGCACGCGGTCTGCACGTAGCATGGCAGGCGTCCTCGCGCTGTGCCACCGTTAACTCCCCTCTGCCCACCCTGCTCGCCGCCGCTCCGCGCGCTGGAGCTCGTTTGTGGGACGTCGCCGGCCGCACGTCATCAGCTCCTCGCCTTCCCGCGTGTCTGCTGCTGCTTTCCTTCCGCGCCGCTTCAGCCTCAGAGCTCTCCTCTTTCCTGTTCCTGGTCCGGCCACCCCGTCCGCCAAGCTACCGCTGCCGCAATACGAACCGCGCTGGCACGCTCCACGTTGAGGCTGCCCGGCGCGTCCTGCCTTAAGAGAAGCAAACTGCTGCCCCCGCTGTCGCCGCCAAGCCCACCGCTCCATCGCCTTCGCTCCCAGCATCAGCCGTTACTACCTCGCTTTCCTCGCGGCTTGCCGTCCATTCGTTTCTTTTTTTCCCTCCTCTTCCTCATCTCCTCTGTTCGCCCGCTGCGCTTGCGCACCAGCACTTCGCTACACGACAGCTTAGCCTCTCACCACTGTCGCTATCGCTACCGCTTGCCCTGAGCTCCTCCGCTCACCTCCATCAGTATGGGCAAGGTCTTTTTTGTCGACTGGGCGCTATGGCAGAAGATGACCTTCGTAAGTCAATGCGCGTCACTGCATGCGGGGACCCTTCCCACGGCTAACAGTTCTCGGTCCAGGTGCTAGCCTGCGCAATTGTACGACAGCTCTTCCCGCTCGTCACCGTCCGTGCTTTGGCTGACTGTGCAGGTCCTCACCATCGGTCTCGGCTGGATAAAAGTGCTCTACACGAACCGCAAGATGAAGAAATTGACCAAGCCCGCGGGTGCCAGAGCGAACCAGGAAGCGCAAATGGTTGAAGCCGGCGCGTCGACGAAGAAATCCGAGGACGACGTGCCCTTCGGTATTCGAGCAATCCAGAGCGGCATTGAAGTCGACGGCATTTGGATCTCGGGCACGAACACGCCCGTACCCAGCAGTCCAACCCAGTCAGTGCACTCAAAGCCAGAAGCTTCTGGTTCCAATTCTCGCCCGATGAGCACTTTGGAGATCCCTCAGGCCGCAATTGGCCCGTCCAGCGGCCCGTCAAGCCGTCCTTCATCCCGTGGTCCTCCGTCGTCCAACTTCGATCGTGCCGTTTCTACAGAAAGGAATGCGAGCCACAGCCGGGATTCATCCCCAGGGTCAACTGCCTCGAACCAACGCGCGCGCCATCACCGTCCTCCTCCTACGTCATACTCTCGTTACAGCCAGGGCAGCATGCTGAGGCACTCGGCCACATTGGACACTCTCGAGGGTGAAGGATCGGAGGTTCAAACTGTAACGGATCGTCCTGGTGAGTGGCATCAATTTCTTGCCTTGAATGAACGCTCAACTGACGTGAATGAAGACTCTGGTAGTTCAACTCCGTACAAGTTCACTTCGCAAGGCTCTTCGCGCAAGTCTAGCGGCAGCAGCGAGAACAACCCTGCGGACCGCGGCTCCAGTGACGACGAGGATACCACGCAAACCGTGAACCCCGGCAAAGCACCGCTGATGGCTTCTCCTCGCCCACGGGACCCTCGCACCGACCTTCGCCTCCTGCAGAGCCATCGCATGTCGCATGTTGCAGAGACTGGTTCCCTGGCTCGCCGCGAAAGGCCGCTAGACCGTCCTACGGGCCGTAGCGGTGACTGGAGCAACATGTCCTTGGATGCATCTACCACCCGCTCTGCGCCTACTTCCGGCCGTAACTCGCCGCCATCCGAACCGCCGTCGCCGCCGACCCCTCCTATGGCACAAGGCTCAAACCCGTTCATGACCCCTCTTGAGACAATCGGCAGTCCTACGCGTGACAGCCACCCCGAGAACACTGCCGCTCACGCCATGCCGCTTCTTGAGACCTACCAGCCCCGCGGTCCTGATTTCGATGATGACACGCCCCAGTCTTTCCATCACCAGCGTGATTCTCAGGTCCTGCGCAAAGTGAACTCAGGCTTCGAGATTCTGAGACCTGGCACCTTTCCCATTGCCCCGCCCGAGGACAGCACGAAAGCACTGCCGAAGAAGCTCCAAAAGAAGAGGAGACCGTCCGAGGATTTCCGGGTCTCGAACTTTGTCGAACAGGTCTAATTCCCGGGTTTACTTGACTTAACGTCTAATGCCCTATTAAAACTTTGCGAGCAATTTCCGGTTGCTTGTTTCTTTTTCTTCCTTTCTTCTGTTATCCACGCTGGTCGCTATCCGAAAAGAGCATTCTCGCATGAGCACACACGACAGGCCCGGGCTCCTCCTTGTACAGACAACCTATACGGAGGAGCTTCCCTGTCCGCCCTAATAGCATCAGCCTGGCGTTTTTGGCTGGGAACTTTTCTACCGTTTTTTCTTTTGCACGGAACATTGGCAGGGCGGGTATTCAAGCAGGCTGAGCAGCATTGGTTTACGGCGTTTTTACCTAGGGGTTCGTTTGACGGCTGGGTTTGCCCTAATTGCGGCTTTTTTACACCCTGTTCGTGCTTTGGGATAGGGGACCACTGGGATTTTTTTGGGTTACGAGAGGGAACGGGAGGAGTGGAGCATCGCACACAAAAACGAGGAGATGTGCATTTTGGAATCTCCTGAGTCTTCGAGTTGACTTTTTGCCGGATCGTGCTCGGGGGGGAGATGGCTTTGCCGAAGGTGTCGAGCCTGGGTGGACGAAAGGCTTGTTGTGTAGAGTATGTGCGAGTAACTATATGGTTTCTGATACCCTGGTTGCTGCGTTTCCATTGACCAGTGCGTGTCTTGGATCGTGGACGGAATGCCGGGGGTGGACGCACGTGCGGTCGAGATCTAGTGTCAGTGGTGGATCTGACGTCGAGCCGTTTGGCTGTAGTGCACTTAACGTTGTCATTGTTGGAGCTTTTTGTGCAACATTACATTTTACATTTTGACTTCTCTACATTGGATTTCTAGCGGTCTGTTAAATGCGTCAATTGGATCTCAACCGCGCTCTCTCCATTTTTTCTTGTTATACTTATGGTTGAAAATCTCCATTGAGGTTTCTAAGTCATTTTTTGTGTACTCATTGTTTGATTCTGTTTCTACAACCGTAATCCAATCTGCATTTGTCTTTTGCGTACATTTTCTTTTTTCAGTGAAAACATCGGTTCCATTACTGTTGTGATTGGAGAAGAAACCTAGTAGCACTTATTTTTTACACTTTCAGATGTAGATACTCCAGAGATGACCAAAGGCAGCAGATTTTCTTGAAAACATCACCGAGAGGAAAAACAGAGACCCTACATGCAGTGCGATATAAAATTGCACCCTATCCCTTCTCAATACCATCCCGAACACCCAATTCCACAACCCATGCACACCCGCACGCCACCTCTCACGCCACAAGCCTCACCTCCACCACCCCCACCGCCCTCAACACCGCCAACACCACCACCGCAAGCACCAACCCCACCACCACCGCCCCACACTGCCCCACCACCGTCCTCCGCGCCCTCGCCCGCACATCCCCCAGCAACAGCCACTCGCCCCCCGCGACGCGCGCAGATCGCAGCCCGGGGCAGCCGTCCAGGCTGTGGCTGTTGTTCTGGCGCTGGTAGCCCTGGACGCCGCCGTCTTTGGCTAGCATCTTGGTCGCCCAGCTGGAAAGGGTGTCGCGGTCTTCCCACCAGAAGCGGGTGGCCGTGGCGGCGTTGGATTCGGGGTCGCTGTCTTCGGCTTCGGCGCCGTTGGTCGTTGGGGTGCCGTTGTGCTGGGGGCTGAGGACGGGGACGCCGTAGCCGCAGGAGGTTTGGACCTGTGATGGGGGTTTAGATGGGAGTTCTCTTTCGAGGGTCGGCTGGCTTACTTTGAAAATGTCGAGCACAATCACCGCTCTGCACGCTTTGAGGCCCTCCTTGATCCCGGTTTTCCGGATCCACTCGTCGAACTTCGGGTTGCTTTGCTCGATGACTCGGCCTGTGCAGAAGAGGCGCATGATGCGTGGCGATTTGCCGAAGCTGCAGGCCATGAGCGTGACGCGCCCGTTCTCGTAGATGTGTGAGATGGTCTCGCAGCCGGAGCCCGTGGCGTCGAGGTAGGCGACTTGGTTCTGGTTGATGACCGCGAGCGAGTGGGACGGGAGGCCCTTGGGGGATACATTGATGTGCGCGCCTGTCAGAGGGGCGCTGGCCACGAAGAAGAGCGGTTGCGCCAGGAGCCATTCGGCCAGGTCGGATGACAGGGACGGGTAGAATTTGGGCATCTTGGAGATAGATCTGGAGGATGGCGTCGAGAGGGATGGTTACGGGGTTGAGACAAAAGAGGAAGGAGGCAATTGACTGGAAAAGAGGAGTTCAATGATGACAAACGTCGAATGCGGCAAGAGGAGCGGAGAGGCGCGAAGGTACACACAGAGAGATGTATTGACAAGGAAGTGCACAAGACAGGCTGCTCAGCAGTCCGGTCGAGGATTGAAGAATGCAGATCCAATTGACAGATATTTCGACGGCAATGTTCAGAGAGGGAAGCGTCACGTAGCACAAGGTAGTCTTCTCGAGACCTATGACTCGAAGAGGAGCAGTCAGCGTGAAGTCGCAAACATGACTGGGCGACGGCGCTAGCGCTGATGCGGGGCACGTCAAGCGAAGTCCGGGGCCGGGGCACGTCAGCCCTGTGGGCCGATGTCGGAGAATCTTTCTTGCCCTGCACCACGACGACTGCGGCTGCTGATATCAGCGCGCCGTGTCCGTCAATTGATAAATGCGCGTGTTGTGAGAAGCTTCCCGGACGTTGCGCGTCGCTACCAGCAACGTCACCGTGCATTTCGCCCGTCTGCGTGTGCATTGCGTTGTCCACAGCAACGGCGGCAGATCCGGCCAGTGCTCCGTGCTAGCGACGCTGATAAGGTGATCGGAGCAGCCCAGTGGGGGGTCTCCTATTGCCTCACACTGAGCACGATTGAGACACTCGTATTCTCATAGTAGATCTAGTGCAAGCGGAGCAAGATGATCTGCTTTTGTGAGCAACTGTCCTGTCGAACAGAAGGTGGTTAGCCGTAGGCTAGTGGCCGAGAGGGAGGCGGCCAGACAAGCTCCTGCGGTGGGATGGTTGCTTCGTGCACCAACATGACCACCTCAGGTCGTACGATCGCATCACTACTGCTTCTTGGATGAAACATTGAGAGGGCGAGGTGTGGTTTGCGTTCTGGAGCCTTTCACCTTTGCACGCTGATGTCCGTCCGCTTGGCGAAGTGGAGCACGCAGTTGACGTACCATGGGCCGCAGAGACGTCAGCCCTCTCCCCAACCAAATGCGATGGCCATCCACGGCCGAGCTCCCGGTCAACGTGGGCTCCTTCTCGGAGCGCGACAGGAGGCTGTGTCTCCAGCTAAGGCCGTTCAACAACGTCGGTTTAGGCTTGCTGCCTTGGTACTCCTGAAAGCGGGAGCATCTGCGTTACGCCGCGAAGCTAGATTCCTTCTGTGTTTCGGACGGCGCAATCGGGGAGGGATCATTCGGTCCACGTGGGCGAGATAGTTCGAAGATGAGAGCCCTCGGGGCTCTGGGAGGCTTGCCGCGGTGAATCTGTGCTCAACCCAAATCTCCCAGTATTGGATGCTTCGCCCGGTACGGCGCGACGCCTATTTCTGCGCCAGGCCTGTCTAGCCGGGACACGCGGTGTCGCGCTTGGTCGTGATAAGCCAGAGAGCAATGCGAATGCCTGGGCGCGCGGAATTTGCTTTTGCGCCAGCCTTTCCGCAGAAGCAAATGACGACGATGATCGGTAAGAGCCCGAAACCAAGGCCGTGCTCAGCCCTGTTGAAACGGCATGGACAGAGCACCAATCACCAGACAGCGACGCGGGCCCAGGGGTGGCATAGCTGCCGACTGGCCTCGCAGTGCAGCGGAGGCCGCGGAGAGCAATGGGGCCTGGGGCGTCCAGAAGCCGCGGGGAGGGCCAGACGCGGCGGCCTCCCCTCTTGCCGCATCGGGCCGGAAGGGATGCGCAGAGCGACGCAGCGCGCGCTGCGGGCCATTGGCTGGGTTCGACGATTTCCCTAGATGCGCGATCGGCGAGGCATGGGGCCCTGGGCGCGCCGGAAAACGTGCGGCGCGCGGCATGGCTGATTGGAGCGACGCCACGGTGCAGCCGCAACGGGCGGGTTAGCCTTCGCATTCGCACGCCGCGCGCGAGACGTCGCGCGAAAGTCGGTGAGGGTTTGGGGACGGCGCGCGGTTCCGCGGCGCGGGCGCGCAGGGCGGGCGCGCGGCGGGCGTCGAGGCGCGCGGCGTGTGCCTGGCAGGCGCTCCGTGTGGCCGGCGGGCAGCACGGCGCGATTGTCAGGGGCGCCGTTGAGGCAGTGGCCGCGCAGCTTTGGGCTCGCCGGCAGCGGCTCTGGGCGTGGCTCATCGGCGCGAGTCAGGCCGATCAGCGTCAACTTTAGCGACGCCCTGCCCTACCGCTCCATTGACCACCCACGACCGCCTCACGCCGCGCAGCACCCGCGACCCAGCACCCAGCCCCAAGCAACGTGAGCCCCCCATAGGCCCCGCGCCCGCCTGCTTCCCGGCCTGTGCGCTCACGCCTGCTGTGTCCCGCCGCTGCGCTCCCTGCGCCGGCGACTTTTGCGTTGGCGGTGCTCCAGCATACCGTCCCGTCATCTCGGCGGCCCGCCAGCTCGCAGCCACGCCCTGTATCCGGCCAGCCTGACCAATGTACGCTCCATGTCCTCCGTTCCTCCTGCTCCGGATAATACCTCACCTGCCACCCCGGTGAGATCCCAGAGGATCTCCCAGGATCACCGCAATGCCTCGCCGCCCTCGATCGACGAGGATGCGAAGGTGACCCCCAAGACGCTGTCGCAGACGGGCCGCTCCAGAACCGCTCCCCTCTCGCTCGAGTCGCTGTATCCTGCCGCCGGCCCCCAGCTGTCGGAGCGCGACAGCATCTTCGCGACCAACTACATAACCACCGACAGCCCGGCCGATTCTCCCAGCCTGCAACCGCGCCCCGAGTCGAGCAGCGGGCCCGCCGACCCGCACGACCAGGACCACGCAGGCGCAATGGCTGAGGTCTCCCCCATCCGGAAGCTCGTCGATCCGCCGCTGCTCCGCCAGCCACATCACCACCATCTCTACTCGCCCGCCCACGCCTCGTCGCCACTCGACCACTCCACCCTCGCCGATGAGTTTCAGAAGATCAGGCACAACAGCACTAGCCTCCATCGCGACGATGTGCACGGACATCTTAGAGGACAATTCATAACACAAATCCTGGGTAGCGGCAGGGCCGAGCCTACAACAAAGCAAGACGTCACTCCCGCCTATGCCATCCCCGCCGAACCTCCACACCAACGAGCCGCCGCCACTCGCGAGCCTCCGTCCGCTCAGGATACGCTGGACACAGACGAGAGAGTGCGCTATCGGTCGTGGCGAGAAGGAAAGCCGACGTTAAGCATGACGGCGCATACGCATACCAACGTGAAAGACGCGACGAATACACGGGTCGATAAGAAGATTGAGGCCACCCTTCCCAAAGCAGAGCCGAGCGCTGTTGCTGCCCGCAGTCGAAAGGCCAGCCACTACCTGGGACTTTTCAAGGAGAACGAAGCAGCGCAAGAGCAAAAGAAACGCGATGAGCGAGCCAAGGACCGTCCTATCGAAGCCACGGCCCAAGAAGCCCGGGAACAAGCAGCCACCGAATACGAGGCGAGAAGTCCGGCAGCCGAGAAAACAGGTGAAAAAGCCGGCGCGCCAGGCCGCGACGATCGGCGCCCAGACGTATCAATCTCGCCAAGAAAATCACCACTGCCGCCCGACCCGATCAGCCATTCTCGGCGTACAGAAGCGCAAGAACAAGAAGCCAATATTCCCAGGAGGCCACATGGCATTCCGCTTAGTCTTCTCGACGAAATCAGAAACTTCCATAACCTAACGCCCGGCGCACAACGAGGGACTTCGTTCTCTAGAAGCCTTCCGACCACTGAATCCGAACGTTCGAAGGGAGGTTCTGCAAGGCCAATTTCGGATGTTTCTGGACAAGAACCTGTCGACTATTTCGGGGCTGCTGGGACATCGCAAGAGGACAAGGCCGTAACAAGTGATGACGAGGAGGAATCGGAGAAAGAGCACATTTCTTCCGCATTATACTTTCCGCATCGTCAACTCACCCCGACAAAAACGACTCCCGAGCAACTAAGCCCTGTACGGGAAGAGACGGCTTTGCAGAAAACACCTTCCAGAACTGCCACGCGGGGATTCGCGGCCGGTTGGGCAGACAAGGAAACTACCCCAACTCCTGACGAGGTCCAGATTTCTCTCCAATCGAAAGACGAGCAGCAATATCTTCTCGGTGACCTCAAACCTCCGCCACGTTCGCCCGAGTCAGAATACCACGGCTTGACTTCCGAATCAGAACACACCGTGTCCTACTCAGGGTCCGAGTACGAATCCTGGGACGAGTCCGCTCAGTCTACGCATGACTATGAGAGCGCAACTGAAGAGTTGGGAACAACCCCAACACAGACGTCGTACAAGCGGGATGTTACTTCGGTGCCGAAGCCTCATCATCATCACCACCGCCGTCATCATCCCACTGCCCCTCTTGGCGCTGTCGAGCTCAAGCCCTATGATCACCAAGTCGGTGGACATTCCACTGTTTACCGTTTCTCAAGACGTGCGGTGTGCAAACAGCTCAACAATAGGGAAAACGAATTCTACGAGACGGTCGAGCGGAACCACCCCGAGCTGTTGGACTTCTTACCGAGGTAAGACTATGACGTTATCCTTCTCGTGGCTTTCAGCTGAAACCTCAGCCAAGATGCTTTCGCCTGCTTCCCCGACATTCCGTCTGTAATATGTGTATTGGCTAACTGCGTGTTCGTAGATATATCGGTGTTCTCAATGTGACCTATCGGAAGGCGCCCAAGAAGAGAAAGGCGACGAAGGACTCCAAGGACCACGAGCAAGACTCCAAGAATGGTGCTTTACCAGCGAGTGATAATCCATCCAAAGAAGCATCCGAGACCGCCCTAGTCGAATTGGAATCTCCGGTTAAATCAAACGGAAGCATGTCTGAAAGCCAGCCTAGACTTGTCAGTCATTCGCAACACATAACGCCGGCGGTGCCCCAAGTGGTGTTTGAGAACAACATGCACATCATTCCAGATAATTTGTTCCGCCTTCCGCCGCGAGCAATCACTCCCAGGCCGCACACAGGGGATGCATCGTTACTCTCGCAACAGTACCGTCGACACCAAAGTCTGGACGCTACCAATCACTCGAGCAAGAGTTCAACTAGCACAAGTCCAACTCGACCTGAGCTGAAGCAAACCGCCAGCTGGGGCGCCACCACTGTCAACAGGAAATTGCGCGAACAGGTACTGAAGGAGGTCTTCACACCTCCAACAATTCACCACCACTTTCGTCACGACCGCAACCACCACAGCCTTCCTGGCAGAAAGCGTGGCCTCGATCCGAATGGCATCTCCGGGGCTAGCCCGCACGGTCGCAGGGGCAGTGCAGACGTGGCGACACAACGAGAGTCTTTCTTGGATGACGGCGGTAGTCCACGCAAACAAGTGCTGAGATCTGAAGCTGAACGCCACTTTTCGAATCAGCACTCGGGTGAAAGCAGGTCCCTGGAAAGGTTTCCCTCCCTGCCGCAGCTTAACGGTCTGGATTCTGCAACGGACGTTGTTGACGAAACGGTCCCCACCAAACAACGCGCTCCAAGACGCCGACATTCGGGTGGTGGCCTACGACGCCGACTTTACGAAATTGACAGTGGCCAGCGAAGCAGCCTTGAATACCACGAAGAGGACGGGTACGGAGGTGATCGGGAAGATGACGTGTTCGCCATGGACGAGGAGAAAAAGCCTACGGCTGCAAATCAAGATGCAATGCCTGCTGAATCAGCACAGGCTGATCAAACGAATGGCCAAGTAACACCGAATGGCGGCACGGGCACCATGCTCCCAGCTCCGGTGACGGATCCAAGGTTGTCCAACCCCCCTCTAGCGGAAGACCCACACAATCCTAAGGAAGCCATGCAACCTGATGAGCGGGTGCAGCATTTCATTCTTCTCGAAGATCTCACTGCAGGCATGTCTCGGCCTTGCGTCCTCGACCTCAAGATGGGCACGCGTCAATACGGTGTTGAGGCCAACGAGAAGAAGCAGCGCTCGCAGCGACGCAAATGTCAAATGACTACTTCTCGAGAGCTTGGGGTGCGCGTCTGCGGCATGCAGGTCTGGAACGCCAAAACGCAGTCGTACATCTTCGAGGACAAGTACTTTGGCCGTGATCTGAAGGCCGGCAAGGAGTTCCAGGACGCGCTCACTCGCTTCTTCTTCGATGGTCACGGCTACACGAGTGCTACGAAGCACATCCCCGTCATCCTTGAGAAAATTTCGACGCTGGAGCGAATGATTCGCCGGCTTCCTGGCTACAGGTTCTACGCAAGCAGTTTGCTGATGTTGTATGATCGCGGTGACGGTTCAGAAGAGACTCCATCGAAGCCGTCTAGTCGTCGCGCATCGCAAGAAAGGGATGGCAAATCCGCGTTCGAGCAAGAGAAAAGGCTAAGATCAGAGATCAAGCTGAAAATCGTCGACTTTGCCAACTGCGTCACAGCCGAGGACGACCTGCCGGAGGATATTCCGTGCCCTCCGTCGGACCCGAATGGCGTCGACAAGGGCTACCTGCGTGGCCTGCGCACGCTGCGGATGTACTTCCAACGCATCTGGCGCGATATGAACGAAGACAAAGAATACGTTGAACGAGGCGAGTGCGAGGGCCTGCGTCATGGCGAGGGCGATCTCGGTCATGGCATGGCCCTCGAGGGATGGGAAGACGGCCCGATAGTCGATGAAGACTCGGGCAACGTCAGCGTGTAAGATACAGAATTCTTTTGGTGTTCCTGGAGCCACGGCCTTCAATCAGGTAAGGGACTTCGCGCAAGGTAGGGTACGGCATGGTTGATGGCGTTCACTTCTTGGTTCATTCTTCCTTCTTTGCATGGGTTGGGGTCTCTCTTTTCTCGAATAATTACAGTCCACGTCCAAAAGCGCTCTGTTCGCTGGGTTTGCTCTGGTCTGCGAGCATGGCGTTGAGTTCTTTCTGGAGTTGCGGAAGGGCGGGCAGGACGCAGAGGGATGGAATGGAAATTGCTAACAGACAGTTTCGATTCGTTGTACCATAGATTGGAGCAATAAAGATAATGATGCCTGATGCGGCTGTGCAATGTGGAGCGTGAGGAATGGGACTAATTGGCAGGGGGAAGGCCAGGAGGCGGCGCCGCGTTTTGCGACGGGCCAATCCCATGTGGCGGCCTGAGGCATGCGGCATGGCTCGTGCGCCGGGGATCCTCGAGCATCCCGCGGCCACCTCGCTCAGACTCCCGCATCACACGTCCCGAGCTTGCTCCTCGCCGGCCTGGAGCTCCCCGAAACCCCAACTGAGATGGAGCTTCCCAAATGCCGGCATTGCTCGACCTAGAAAGCCATGTTCTGGCCCATTGGGAGCCCCAGAGTCTACGCCACCAGCCAGCGCCAACCGCCCGCAGAGCTTCGCATAACCTCCGACGACGGTGTCAACAACCCAGCGCCCCCCGCCGCTGTCAACGGGAAGCACCACGAGTCTGCCCCAGCCCACGCCGCACAGGTGCCGCCTGGCGATGATGACGCCGCTGAGCACGATGCCACGGTGACGCAAGGGCAGAACGGCTCGGCGCCGCAGACATCGTCCGCAACCAACGGCAGCCTGCAAGGGACCGACGCAGAGGCTGATGTTGACGGCGAGATAATCGGCCTGCGCGTCGCCCGCAATGGTCAATTGTTTGCCACCATCACTCGCTCGACCCTCACCATCTGGCAGACAAAGGTACGTCCGCAACGCCGTCCACCGTCTGCGACAAGCCACCGCCATCTAACGCATCAGGTTGTAGCCGACGGCAGTCCTAGCCTCTGTGCTGCGATCGCCCAGCTCCATCAGAACGTATGGCCCTAACGTCTCCCTCCTGCTGCGCCCCGACTCGGCCATCTTCGTTGTGCAGACTACCTTGGGCTATCTCATCACCTACTCTCTCGCAAGCGATCCGACCTCTCGCGTCTACCGACAGCACTTCGACCCCAACGCCCACGGCCACGCGCGGCGACAGAGCATCTCCGGCAGCAGGATACATGTCACAGCGGACAAATTTGCCGGCCCTGGCGAGGGTGGCGGGGTCCAGGATGTCAGCATCCGGTTCCGTATGGTCATAAGGGTCGATGCGGGAATCACCAAGGCCCTCGCTCTGGACGACGAGCTGGTCGTTGCGACGGAGAAGCCCGCGGCTATCCAGTGCATCCGCTGGGCTCCGGACAGTCACGGCAACCAAACCAGCACCGAGCTGCTCGGCCGGATGTCCTGGCTGGGCAAGAAGAAGACGGCGGTAGTCGATATTGTCCACGACCGGCCGATGAACCTTTACGCTTGGGCCATGAGCGATGGCAAGGCCTATGCGGTCCAGAAGCTCCCAGCCAGTTCCGGGGATGCCCAAGCGTCAAAGGCCCTGTTCAAGGGCTACTGCTTCCACGAACCCGAGACCGAAGACACATATGCAGTCAAGGCAGCTATAAACGCTCGGTTCTCTCTAGTTGCTATTGGATGCGCAAACGGAGAGATACATGTCTATACTGCTCGGGATTATGATGGCCACGTTCCACTGTCCCACAAGCTCCAAACTGGATTGACTTCGGCCTCTTCCGGAAAGTTAACGTTTCTCACTTACTCTCCGGACGGATATTGCCTCTTTGCCGGCTACGAGAAGGGCTGGATGATGTGGAGCGTGTATGGAAAGCCTGGTGCCAGTAGCTTTACCTCAACACGCTTCATGTCTGAAAGCAACGATGAAGGATGGCTTCTCAGCGTCCGCGATGGGTTCTGGGTCGGTGGCGGGTCGGAGATCCTCCTTCTCGGCCAGAACGACAATCGCCTGTGGTTGCTTGAGATGGCGCGAAGCGCAGTTGCCGGCTGCTTTTCCTCTGCGAACGTTTCTCGCTCTCTGCTCCAGACAAATGCCGGCTTTATGATCTATCGCGGATATGATATGCCTGATCTTACGGCCATCTCCGCAGAAGTGTCATTGTGGCACCACGTTCAAGTACCCTCCGCATACTTGGTGGACCAGTGGCCCATACGAAGCGCCGTCATTTCGGCTGACGGGCGCTATGTTGCGGTGGCTGGCCGACGTGGGCTTGCACACTATAGCGTCACCAGTGGACGGTGGAAGACTTTCGACGACCCCGAGATGGAGAACACTTTCACTGTTCGTGGTGGCATGTGCTGGCACCAGCACGTCCTAATCGCAGCTGTTGAGGCCAATAATTCTTACGAAGTAAGGCACCCTGTTTTGTGCTCTGAGGCTTTTTGCTTACCATGGCTCAGCTTCGCATCTACTCGCGCGAAAAGGACCTGGACAACAGCAAGGTCATGCATGTCGAGCGTCTTCCAGCTCCCATTGTTCTGATCGCGCCCTCTGGGGATGACTCCTTGTTGGTCTATACCTACGAAAATATCCTGTATCACTACATTATCAACGTTGCACATTCGTCCGTAAGGATTGTTCAAGTTGGACAAATAGCCCTACATGGCATTATCCGGGCGCCGCCAAGAGTACGAGCGCTGAGCTGGATCCTGCCAGAGGATCAGCTCGGTAAGTTGGATGTGTCTGGTTGACATTTGAACCCTGTGCTGATCATTCTTCAGACCACGGCGATCCTTCTCAAGACGTTGCAGTAGCGACAATTTTGTTCCTGGTGGACGGGAAGCTTGTCCTCCTGCAGCCGACCACGACCGAAGACGGCGTGCTGAAATACGAAATGCGCATCATCGCGCAAAATGTGGAGTACTACGCGCTTATGCGGGACCATCCCTCTTTCAAGCTCGCGGAGGGTGAAGATTACTTGCCGCCCAGTCCTTCTGCGGGGCTGCCGAGCAACAGCTTACAGGGGCACGATCTACGCGATTCACTGTGGTACTTCGACGGGCAGGATATGAAGCTTTGGATCGACGCTCAAGATGTTTTGGTATCGGCATCCGTGGAGCTGGGCAGGGAGCTACCGGCGACCGTTAGCATACCTGTTGATTTCTATCCTCTGTCACCGCTACTAAACAAAGGCATCCTCTTTGGCGTCGAGTCGGATTTGGTGCAAAGGCGCGACATCAACTTTGCCTACTTTCGCTTTGCTACTCGGGTAAGCTTTACGCAGCTGAAGGACTCATAATGCGCATGCTGACGGGCCCAGACTCATCTCTTTATCCCGCCACTACTTCGGCATCATCTGGCGCAGTACAACTCCCCTGCTGCGTTGCATCTGTCACACCATTACCAGCATCTTCTTTACTTCCCGCATGCGTTAGAGATCTTGCTGCATGACGTGTTGGATGACGAAGTTGACACGTCCCCACCACCGGAGCAGGCCTTGCTGCCAAGCGTCCTGTCCTTTCTCTCCTCGTTCCCGCAATACCTGGACATTGTCGTCCAATGCACGCGCAAAACGGAAGTCCGGTCTTGGCGCACGTTATTTGCGCATCTACCACCGCCACAGGAGCTATTTGAGGAGTCTTTGCAGCGGGGCACCTTGAAGACAGCAGGCGGCTATCTCCTTGTGCTGCACACGTTCGAGGAACTCAGTTCGAGTTCGCACCAGCTGATTCGGCTGCTACAGCGAGCCAAGAACGAACAGGACTGGGACCTGTGCAAGGAGCTTGCGCGCTTCCTCATGGCGCTGGACGAATCGGGCGACACTCTCAAGGAAGCGTTGGAGATGGTTGAACTTACGTCGCCGACCGAGGGCGGGACGAAAAGGCCGGCGGGCAGCAGCTTCTTGTTTGAAGAATCCCGGCAAGCGATTGGTCGCGGCAACGGCAGCAACGGAGTCGACGGTCTCGGAGAGATTGGCATCGGCATCGGGGGCATCGATCTTACAGCAGCGTCGAATAGCAGCATCGGCAGCCGCAGTCCCGCAAGCGCGGTAGCGAACGGCGATGACAGGGCCTCGGGCAGCAGTGCCGCCGCAGGGGCTGCGGCCGGGTCAGAGGCCGGTGCTGCCGGGGCCGACGGTGACGATTTCTTTTCCACGGGGTTTGGCTGATAGTAGAAGCGACCAGTAATACTCAAGAAGGAAAATAATTGAATGCTTCGACGAATGTCATGCCACTCGGTTTCTCACAGGGCTAGCCCAACGAGTTCTAGAGCTCTGCAGACAGGGACCGGCGCCGAAGGATCATGATGGCCGTTGGAGGCTTGAGCTTGGCTCAGCTAGCCACAAATCACGTAGATGATAAGCCCGGCCGCCCCTGGTCGCCCGTCAAGGAGATGACGGCATGGACAGGGAGGTAGTGCGCTGAGCGCGCACGCACGACGCAGAGGGGGCAGCGTGGCAGTGAGAGCGGTCTGCCGGCGGGTCGCTTGGGTACGTAGCCTCGTCGAAGGAGCGTGCACCGGCCTTGGTGTGGAAATGAACAGGGCGACGGGCAGCGCTGATTGGGCGCGCAGATTGGCAACGGCAACGGCACTTGTGCCGGTGGTGGAGGGCGGCGGCGCCAGGCGGCATTCGGGCGGAATTCTGGCGGGCTGTGCGAGTGGCAGGCTCGCGGCGCCCGCTACGGGCGCAACGCGTGCCTCAGGCGGCGAGGGTACCTGCCGCAGCCTCGGCCGTCTGGCAGCGCGCACGACAGGCGGTGCTGACGGGCGCTAGGCCTCGAATTGGGCCGGCAAGCGACGCGGGCAGCGAGCCCTGGGACACCGCTGCCGCGCCAGGTGTGGTCGCACAGTAGGGCACAGCAGCAGCGCGGCGCGGCGTGAGCGGCCAGGCTGCACGGGGCGCCACCAGCACAGCCTGCCCGAGGCACCCTCGGCGCGTGCGCATGCACCTGTTCACACCCTAGTGCTGCGACGCCCTCGCTGCACGCTGCGAGGCTTGACGTAGCGCATCGCGCCTTCGCTCCCCAAGCAGCGCGAACTCACCGACTCGCGCTCAACTAAGCGCATGTCTCGCGCTTCGCACAGCCTCCTCGCGCGCATCCCCGGCTCGCCCTACGCCATAGCAGCCGCGTCGCTGTGTGACCTGCCGCGCGAACTACGCCCGTACCGCCTTATACATATGTAGACCTGCCGCCTGCCGCCCTCTGCTCCGCACGCTTCCCCAGTCCGCCCTGTGCTCGCCGCCTGATCGCCCTCCGCGCCCTCGACCGTTGCGCTAGGCCGGAACATGAGCAACACCACCGTCCTGCCCCAAAAGCACGCGGCATCCCCACGCCCAGCCTCCGCGAGTTAGAACTAGATGTCGTGCTCGTCCGAGAGCTACCCCTCCACCCAGCAGCCCACCACCACGCGCGCCGCTTCCGACGCCGCCCAGCCCGCCATGGACGTGCAGTTCGCGCGCGCCATGCCGCAGCCGCACTTCTCGTGGAGCTCGTCAGGTCAGCACCTCAGAGCGCCGGGTTTGCTATCTCCAGATCCACATTACTAATTTCCCCCAAGATCCCTTTGGGATGCGCACTGCTCCGTCCGCGCCGCCGGCTCCGCGCCGCCGCACAAGTAGCCGCACCTCCTCGCGCTCGCCCACCACCGAGGACACCGGCTTCAGATTCGTCACCGCCACCAGGCCCGAGGAGTTCAGGGACCCGGAGCTAATGCGCACCGTGCGCTCGCATGTCATGTTTGGTGTGGTGGAGGGGAGGCAGAAGCGGACGACGTTCCCCGTGGCGTCCAGGGTCAAGAAACCGTCGGTGGCGCCAGGTGCATCCACGCGCGGCGAGAGCAGCGGGAGCGCCGCTGCTACCTCCAAACGCCCCATGTCCATCAGGACCGACTCAATAGCCGCTTCTTCGAACCCCGACAATCCGCAGATCATGGACAGGGAAGAGGCGTTGGACATTTTCCAGAGATACCGCGTCCCCAGGCAGTCGTCATCTTTGCCCGGCAGCACTCCGCACAGCGAAGGCACCGACGCTGACAGCCCGGAGTCGCTTCGCCCGACTCAGTCGAAACGTGCGAAGAGGAGCGTGATAGCCACATCCCCGGTCGCCGACCAGCCAGACCAGGTCCTGGTGCAGCCGCCGGACGGCGGCAAGCACTGGATGAACCCGCTTTTCCAATCAGCATACCAAAGTCTCGGCCAGTTTGAAGCATTTGCGACGCCGGTGCCTGTGAATCCTTTCTCGCCTCATGACCCTTTCCAAACGCTTCCACAGCCAATCTCTGCTGATATCAACATGCCGATGCTGAAGTATTACTGTAAGTAGTTAGACGCATTCAGCCGGGGCTCTGCTGATCCGTCATAGGCCATCTTTACTTCGGTACGAAGGCGATGGCAAGAGCTTGGCTACCACAGATGATCCAATCTCGCGAGTCATTTTTGAGTACTCTCGCCATCTCCACAAGCCACCAGGATGCGATGGCCGGCTATCAAAATCCAACTGAGCTTACTGTGATGGTCCAGACAGAGGTTTTCCATCTCCTAAACCAGGCTTTCAACGAGCGCTGGACAAGGATCAAGGATACTACCATCATGAGCGTTGTGCAAATTCTCTGCAGCGAGCTGGTGAACTCCGGTGCAGAACGGCTATCGATGCATGAGGAAGGGCTAAAGCGTCTGATTGTCGAGCGTGGCGGCCTCAACACGCTTGGCGTTCAGGGGGAGTTGGCAGCTGTTGCGACTGCGTCAGTCACTGCCCCAGCCGGCATCTTGTGCTCCAATGCTGACAGTCCCACAGAATGTGCTTCTCCTCTGCGGTCTTCCGCGAAGGAAACCCCGATCGGATGTTCTACGACTATGCCAACAGCATCAGAACGCCTGTATACAACGATAAGCAGATCGTCCCCGAATCGCCCCTATTCTGCCCGCGCAGCCAATTTTTCACACTCGAACGATCGAAACGCTGCAACTCCATCACTCTAGAGCTCGTCCGCAAACTTAAGGAGCTTACCGACCTCGCATCAAGTTCCCTGGAGCAATCATCATGGAACATCGAGCAATTCAAGAGGAACATCCTAGACTACATCAACGGCCTCCCACCTGCCGAACAGCTCCCAGAGGGCACCACTGAGCTCGAAAAGAAAGCTCATCGGCGCTACGAAGCCTGCCGCCTGGCCGGCGTCTTGTTCGCCTCATCCATCGTCAACCGCCAACCTCTTTCCACGCAGTCTTCCGAGTATAAGGCTGCTTCCTCCTCGCCCTCCATCAAAGCCACTGCCGCGGATGCCGCGTCACTCGCCGACCTCGTCGAGGCGATCAAGAAGTCGGATTGCCCCCACAGTGAGTGCTGGGGCGACATGACCGGCGTCCTTTACTGGGTCACGCTGGTCGGCGGTGCAGCAGCGAGGGATCTCCCTCAGCGCAGGTGGCTGACGGCGCTGAATGTGAGGTGCGCGATTGTACTGGCCTTTGAGCATCGAAATGCGGTGTTGGTGAGCTTGAAGAAGATGCAGAAGGCGATGCAGAAGAGGGTATGAGTTTGTTTGTGCACAGCGTTCCGAGCATCGCACGTCGAGATTCAAGAATTTCGGTTGGAGTCTTGTTGCATCGTTTGGATGACGGCGTTCGTCGCTTTTTTTTTGGGGTGCGGGACTTTTCGCTCGGTGTCTGGTGGGATGGTAAAGGGAAAAGCTGTTATGTGAACGAAATGGAATGGAACGGCCGCTGCACTCTCAAGACAAACTCGAATTTTCGCACAACTGATACCAGAACTACAGAGGAACCTTTGCTTTTCTCTTACTCTTTTCTCACTCTGTAGTTTTCTCTCATGTACTCCTTTTTTTTTAATGGGCAGAAGAAGGGCTGGAACGGATGGACGGATAGGTCAAGCGCAGGAGCTTGCGTTTCTCTTCTCATTCGTTCTCAATAGAGAGGCGGGCTTCCTCGGTTTTTCTTTACCTTTTTCTTCTCTTATCAACTGTGCTCGTACGTTCTGGGGGCGTGGAATGCCATCGTTTGGTCCACAGAGTCATCATCATCAGGATCACCTCGCGCAATACACAAATCTGTCCGCCTCTCACGAACACATCATCCCTTGGACTCGATGCAATAGAGAATACTCATACAATTATATTCGTGAATCGTGTCTAGCGTATGCAACTTTGTAGTGTTGAAGAAATACATCGAAGCAAGGTTGTAGGAACCAAAAAAAAATGAAGGCAGGCAGGTTGCAAAGCCAAACTAGCCGTGCGTGACCTTCTTGACGGTGCCGTCATCGGCGACATGGATGTTCAGGCTGTGCGAGCAGAGAAGCCGGGTTAGCTTTGCGATGTAGTGCTTCGTCGGTTATGGGTGCGTACCGATCCTCGTTGTGGTCCATGGTCATGACGTCGCCCTCCTTGAGGATGCGGTGCTTCTCGGGGAGGTCCTTCTTGGCGAAGGTCTGGTCGAGGGTGGGATCGGGTTAGCTTAGCTTGGATGCCTGCTTCCAATGTTCGTGCTGAGGAGGATGCATTGAGGTTGAGTGTGGCGGGCGAGCGAGCGAGCGGGAGGAAGGAAGAGGGAAACGTACCATGTGGTCGGAGGTGTCGCCGATCTTCTTCCCGACGAGCTGGTTCTGCCACTCCTCGGTCTTGTTGCCGGTGGAGGTGAGGCCAGGGACGACGAGAGGCATGTTGGTGGATGGGGTGGTGTGTTCTGCTTGAAGATGAGGGGCTAGCGAGGCTGAAGTGCAGCTGGAGGAAGATGAATATCTGTGCGCGGTTGGGGTGGTGTGCTGAGAGGAGTTAGATAGGGCGGGCGCGGCGTAGCTTATATGTCTTCTGCTCTTGCCTGGTTGCCTAGTGGCTATCGAGGGGGACGAGCGAAGTGGGATGCGTTGGCTGCGGCCCCGCATACGTCATGCCTGGCCGGTGGGGCGAGTTTCAAGTCAGGGTCCGCGCTCTTTTCGCCGACGGAACCCGCGCGCTCGCCGCCTTCGTCTGCTCCTCTCCCTTGTCTTTCCGTCTTTCCACCAGCGCTGCGGTCTTCACATGTCTGCTTCACATGTCTCCGTCGTGCATTCTTGCTGCAAGTACGTCTGACTGCAGGCTGCAGCTTTGCCGGATGTGGCCGGAAGGTTGCTTGCTCGACATTAAGACGCTACTTGCATGCGTGGCTGTCTTGTCATACCGCGATTACGTATGCCCGTAAGGAGCAGTTCCTCTAGCTATTCTCTTTCATTTCTCCTGGTCTGCTCAAAGTGTGCCTAAAAACCCTTGAGAACCACTTGTACCTCCTATAGGATTTTCCTTCTTCCTCGCCAACATGTCAATTCCCTGCTAGTCTTAGATATCAGCGGGCGACATCAATTCCCACATACTACTCTTTATCTTTTTCTTTTTCTTTTAAAAAGGCCAAAATCACACAAAAGGACCCAAAGCCAACAGAACACTCGCTTCCCTTCCACGCAGCTATCCGACTTTCCTACCATAACCAAGATCGAGACAACCTACGTGTTACGTCAGCCTTGTCAGAGATGCAAGAAGCCTGCTCTTGGGGCTGCCACTGCTGACCTAGCTTAGCTGTAGATGCCGACGACTCAGCAAAGCCTTCGTCGCTATCTTCTGTACTCTTCAGACTCTTCGCCCGGCCAAGTCTGCTGTAGCTCGTTCCTGAGGCCGCTGATGTCTTCGTACACGTCCTCGATCATTTGCTTATGGTGGTTAATGGTGGCCTGGACGCTCGCTATGTTTGTAGTGAGGTTGACAGTAGCCCTGCTGTGGTCTTCCATTCGCTCATGCGTCGTATTCTTCACAGTCTCGTGCTCTTGCTCAAGGATATCCACCCTTCTCGCAAGCCTGCTGAGCATTTCTGCGAACCTTTTCAACCTGCTGTCCGTTTCTTTGGTCTGGACTCCATGCTGGAGAAAGCTTGACTGTAGCGAACTGCGTAATTGTTGCACCTCTCTTTTCATGCCCTCCAGGGTGTCGTACTTCTTCTTCTTCTCAGCGTCGCGTTCAAAGAGGATCGCTTGTTCGCGAGTGTCATTCTTCCCTTGCTCAGCCAAAAGCATAGCGTGCATGTGCTCCACGCGGGACTCTTGCGAAGACAGCCACTCTTTGAGATCCGACACTACATCATCCATCATATTAGTGAAATTGATCCTCTCGGCCGCCAGCTTCTTCTGCACCATAGCCGTCTGCTCGTCCATCGCTTCGGCCCATCTTTTCCCTTCGTCAGCCTTCTCCCGGGCGCGCGCCTCCTTTCGCTCCTCGGCGCGTTCCACTGCCTCTTTCTCGTTCCTCTGGCTCCTCAATCGCAACTCGTTGAGCTGCGTCTGGATATCGTCCAGCTCTTTCCGCAATTCCAAGGATTCGTGCTCCCAGTTAGCCTTGGCAAGCTTGGCCTTAGCCTGCGCTTGTATTAAGCTGCAGGATTGGGTGCTGATCACATCCCCGTGCAGCTCAATCTGGATCTTGAGCAGGTCCTGTCCCTTTTCGATCTCTTCCAAACTCGCGTTCAGTTTGCGTTGCTCCTCCGCTCGCTCTCTCCTCGCCTCTTCCGCTCGCTCCTCCGCTTCTTTCTTTGCTTGCTCCTTCTCATGCCTCTCTAGTTCATCCGCGTCCCATGAGGCTCGTGGGTCGGACCTCGTGAGGGTGGACGAGGTGTACTGGGATACCTCATCCCAGCTTTCTTCCTCCTCGCCCTCCTCGGAGGGGGCGTATTCGATGTGTTCGACACTGGACTCGCCAGTTGTTTCCGTAGGACCGCTCATAGGCTGTACAGTGTCCAGTGGCTCAAGGAACGGTAGGGGTGACAGCGGTCTCAGTGGCGACAGTATCGGCGTGTTGACTCTTTGGGGCGTCATAGGCGGCGTGATTGGCGTGAGTGGCTGCAGCGGTGGCAATATCTGTCTGTTGACTTTTTCCAGCGTGGCGGGCAGTGTGAGTAGTTGCGATGACGACAATGTCTGTTTGTCGACATTTTTTGACATGGTGGTCGTAGGCGGAAGTAAGAAACGATCAGGAGAGCGGACACGGGTCGAGGTCCTATTTATATTCAACGGTGAGGACCGCTTTCTGTTTTTCTTCGTCATTCAATCGACAGGGTCGGAGCCACTTGTAAGTATTTGGGGTTCCCTATAATATGTTTCCGACGTAGCGAGCACTTCTACCGCCCAAGTGAATCAAAACTACTCCGCGGTCGGCCGGACAATTCGATAGGCAATTAATGGTATGTACAGGTGGCCTGCATCCCGCGATTTGCTGGCTTTTCAGCCCACGGGCATTTTGCGACGTGTACCGTGGTTCGAGATGACACTTTCGTCGGACCCAAAGAATATCTTTTGGTGTAGAACACCACTACTGACAGTTATGTAGGATCTTATGACCTAAATCTCTGTGAGAAAAAGTTTTACGAGCAGAGTCCCTCGTTAGATGTATTTCCTTGGAATCATGCGACAGAATCTGTCATTCAATGATCACATCAGAACGATTGTGTATGAGCAAGTGCAGCGTTCCGAAGCTGGTGAAGGGTCCCCCCGCCCACTGTATTCGTAATCCAGAAGATACCACATGGGTCACGAGTACCTCGAAACCATTCTCCCCAGCAACCAACATGCTACCGTGGTAGCAGCACAACGAATATTCATTCTCCATCTCTCCGCTACACTCATCTTGATGCGTGCGATACCCTCTCCGGGAACTGCAGCTTCTCCTCCGTAACGTGGTCATTCGATTCGCTCTGTTGCAGCTGACCTATTTAACACACACAGCCGAATCGTCATTTTCACTAGACCGTGCGAAATCTTATTGATATCCTGCTCAACAGGGGCCCTGACAGCCGCGAATTCGTGGAGAACATTGACGAACTCCGAGTAGTAACTCAGCGCCCGGACCGCGGAAGACAGCGGAGAGCGTCAAGCTCCGGCGGTCAAGTGCGTTGACCGTGCTGATGTCAATGCTTGCTTTCATGGTATCGACCGCATATGCCAGTTGGCGGGTTTTGTCGTTGGCGGGTTTTGTCGTTGGTGCCCAGCTACTCTGTATCTCGATTGTGTTTCCACACCACTCTCCGCTAAGGGTCAAATTATCAGTATTGCCTCTCTTTCTCTCTGAAGAAGATAGCTGAATGTTTCTCGGACATAAGGTTTGGAGGTTCGGATGAGATTGATAGAAAGGAAGCTTAGTGGGTAAGGGCACCCAGCTTGGAAGTCATGGTGTACGACAACTTTTCTGTCTTGTGTCATGTCAATGAGATATGTGTAAGTGAGTGCAGCACATAATTCTATTCCTGGGTGGCAGAAAACATCACCTCATCGAGAATTCAGGCAAACGTGCCAGAATATTTTGATCTGGATGTGAGCATGTCTGCCGTCCCGGGCCTTTACCTTGACTTGCCTTGAGATACTCTGATGCCGTGCTGCAGACTTTGCAATCGAATTCAAAGATATCAGAGGCCACTTCCCTCCGAACGGCAACTTCAGTGTGGATGACTTCGTTCGCGTCCCCGTTGGCCACTCCATCGCCGTCGAGTTCAACGCTGCGCTCATACGACCTCTTCGGTGGTGGCAACTTTACAGCCGTCGCCATTGGCGCCATACCATACACCGAGGGCGACCATGCCGCTCTGAATGGCTCCGACCTGTCGTACGAGAGCAACGCCATCGAGCTCAATGTCGCCGACACTGAGCCCGACTACTGCCTATTCACTTCCATAGTGTTAGAACATCAATGGGAAGAATTGGCCTGGCCTTCTTCATTTCTCAAGCGGGTTTAAGTACCTATCCATTTGCCTGGTCTTCGGTGCTAGCAGTAATGGTAAGGCGAAGATTGAAGAACTGCTTCTCTGAGTGAGTAGATAGCAAATTAAGAGGCTCGGAGGTGAGTGAGCTCGTTGTTCATAAATGCCCCGCGGTGAGCAGATAGCACCGGAAGAATATTCTGGAAGTGCGTCATTGGTTGCCCAAGGGGAGCGCAGGCTGCGGCGTACCGCCTAGCGTGCCTTCCGTCTTTGTGCCGGTGCCCTGCGTAAACATGCTCGCGGTCGCGCGCGTCCTGCAAACTTCTTCCTCTCCCTCACCACCACCTTCGTGCAGCTCATGGCTCTCAACTGACCCTCTCACTACTGAGCGCCATGGTATGTCGTCCCAAAAGACCTGATACTGCAAGAGCACAGTGACACTAACTAGTAGGAGAACTCCACGAACCTCGTCCACAATGGTGAAGGCCCTCCGGGCGTGCCGGCCCCCAGCGGCGGCTCAGATAACCACCACGGCATCGTCACACAGGACCTCGAGCCCGGCGAGCTGCGTGACTACGAGAGCGTCTGCAGCAGCTCGAACTGGTCGGTGGATGAGAGCTCCACGAAGGCCCTTTCGGAGCGCTGCCGCCTCTTGGAACAGAAACTTGAGGCTACCAAGGCTGCCAATGAAGCCATGAAGACCCAAGTCGCTGAGCTGAAGAAGGCTATGAAGTCTCCTTACACTGTTGTTCGTGCCACTCTGAACGCCAATGCAGGAAATGTCAATCCATCTCTCACTCACCTGCCGCACAACATCACGGCGGGAGCTCAGCACGTTGGTAGTCAAGGTGAGTAAAACAGAGACTTCTTTTTCTTAAGGACCGCCTGACAGCTACTAACAGCCATGAAGTCTCTAGCCTTCAGCCCAACATGCAGCTTCCCACCACTGTTGCTCGCCCGCCGCACAATAGTGCGGCGGACAACCGCGGCAATGGCACGAAGGGACCTCAGCGTTCCGCTCCAGCTCCAGGTTAGTGTAGTCTGGATCGTATCTCCCTTAAAAATACCGTTTGCCAGGTGTTAACAGCAGCGTAGCCCTTAGCGGTCTCTTAGGCATATGCCGTCAGCGCATCCTCAAAGAGGGACGGGCTGGTCTTGTAAAGCTCACCAAGGACAATGCCTTTCGTCAACTCTTACGCCGCAAGGGCCTCCCGGACGATGCACACCCTTCGCTGACAGATCAGGATCAGCGTCTCTTGGTGAGTTTTGTGTCGCGACTAGTTGTGCTAAAGTTCCTAACAATGCTGCCATTACAGGCAGAGTTCGAGGAGCATCTTCGTGAGGACTTGCTTCACTGGAGCTGTCGTATCCTCAATGCCATTCCCCCAATCGAATTCAAACGCCAACGCCAGGTCAACAAACTTGGCGCCGTAGCTGATCAAGTCGCCAAGATGGAGCACGGCAAGCCGCTCGCTCAGGGGGCGATGAAGCACTACCTCCACTCGAAGGAGGCCATCCGTCTCGTCAAGACGTGGGTTAAGTGGGCCCAGGACTGTTTCAAGGATCACAAGGCTGCGGGCAGCCCGCAGCCTCCGGTCATCACCACCCCGCGTATAGTCGAGAAGCGGCGTGCCGCCTCCCCGCCGTCGAGGGAGCCGGCGTGCAAAGCCGCTCGCAACACGTACTTCGGCGACAGGTATCGCCCGACCCCGCAGACGTTGCCATACGTCTCTAACCCCTTCACCGAGCGGGCGGCGCCCGACAACACCACCTCCTCGAGCGGAGGAAGCGCCCCCGTGGGCGCTTCAGTCCGCAAGGGGAGGGGCAGCTTCGGCAGCCGTGCCCTCGACAACAGCCCTAGCAAGAGCCGCCCTCGTTGGGGCGGCTTCGTCGTCGACTCGTCTCCCCGCCGGACGGTTAACAAGCCGTCCGCCATGGACATGTGGGAGAGGTGCCACCCGGAGTGAGGCACGTCACGATACCCAATTTGGGGTGAGCTGAATCGGGTAAATGACAATACATTCTAGAGAAGAGATTTAAAGGAGTTCTGGATATCAAGACGGATCAGGAAGGCAGAGTTTAGATACGGTCCATGACCATCCTTCTCTACTCAATTAAAGCACCAGGTGGATTGTCCGTCAAACCAAGTTTCCAAGTTATGCGGTGAGAATTGTTTTTGTGCTATATGCGGTAACGAAGAGATTCGCTTCAGCGCAAAGTTGATCTAGGAAGCACCTCTTGTCGGCCATCAGCCAGCTCATCTGTGGAGAGTTGAAGCATTCATCCGGATGGAAAGACGTGACGAAATGATATCTGTCGCTGTCGGGATGGATGCTTCAACTCCGTACCGTCTGGATCGTATCCTTCTTCTGTATACAGAGGCTCCGGGAGGAAACATCGAGAAGATGTGCCAGTTGGCAAAACTGTAGCGCGACGGCTGAGTGCGGCGAGAGGAGAACACGAGGATGTTTGTTTCCGGAAGTGGTGTATTGAAATATGTCCACGAACTCTTCCTAGCAGAGGCTCGTCTGTAATTCAGAGCGTGAGCCTGATTCTATGCCCGTAACGCTTTTGCCAACGGATAGATTCGGATCGAGGCAGTGCCGATCGGGCCGTGTATGTCTTCCACCTCTTCACCGCGCTCAATCCTCTCTCCTCCGCACATTCCTGTCTTGTGTCTGCGCATCGGACCGCATGCCGCCTACTGCCTGCTCAACGAGCCGCCTGAGCTCTGCCTGCGCCTCCTCGCTCTGGTAGTCCTCGCGGGCCGCAAGCTCCTCGATCTTGCGCCTGAACTCGGGGTCGACGACATCGTCCGGCACATCATCCGCCGACATGGTGCCAACATTAACCTTGATGCCATCCGGCAACGGCGGGGGGTGCGTCAGCCCATCACCGCCTGCCGCGCCGCCATTCGGCTGAGCGGCCGCATGGCCATTGCTACCGCCGACGCTACCGGCCATCTTACTTCTCAGATAGGCGGCAACCAGCGGGAAGTCGGCATCGGCCTCTATCTTCTCCTCGGCGGTCAAGCCGTCGACGTTGCGCGCGGCGACGTCGGCGCCCAGCTCGTCGACCAGGCAGCGGGCGGCGTCGACCGTCTCGGCGGCGAACAGCGGCGTCTCGTCGTCCTCGTCGCGGATGTCGGGCGAGACGTTGTAGTCGCGCACCAGCGCGCGCAGCAGGGCCAGGTGGCCGTACGAGCAGGCGGCGTGGGCGAGCGAGTAGCCGTGGGCGTCGCGCTGGGCGGCGAGCTGCGGGTGCGCGGGCAGGGCGGCGAGCACGGCGGCGGGGTCGTCGGCGGCGAGGTTGAGGAGGCGGTCGATGGTCACGGCGGCCATGGCTGCGTCGATGCTGGGCTGGTGGTGGCTGGGCGTGCGGGCTGCTGGTGCGTGGTGGATAATTTTTGGGGGCGCGGGAGGGCGACAAGCGCACGCGCGCCCCCGCCCAGCGCTTGGCCCGCCGATCGGCGGCAGGGATGGGCGGCGGGGGCGCCAGTCGACGGCGCTCCGCAGCGCTCCGCCCGAATGATTGGGGTTTGCGCCCGAAGCTTCACGCGGCAGCGGGCGCGGCGGAGGCCGGGGTGACGACTGCCAAGGCGCGCGCACTGTCTCAGCCGCAGGGCGTGTCGCGTGCCTCTTCCAATCGCGATGTCACTGAGCGAAGCCGAGAGGCGCGAGCGTGTCACTGCGCCCCGGCGGCCCTGAGTCGAACGAGCCCAAGCCTTCCAGCAGATTAAGTAGCAGCCTGGGCACATGTCGTCGCCGCGCAGCAGCAGTCGCATTCCGCCGCTCCCTGCCTACCAGAACTTCTCCTCCTCCTCCTCTTCCGACTCCTCGTCTTCGTCGTCGCTCTCGTCCGCCTCGTCCTCCGCTTCGTCGTCTCGGCCGCTTTTTCGCCCGCTGTCCTTTCTGTCGCACTGCGCCCGCTTCGTCCCACGCGCCATGCGGCCCAACATACAGGCGCTCGGCCTGCCTTCCAAGCGCCTCGTGCTCTCGTACATCTTCGACTGGGTTGTCATCGTGTGCGCCAGGTCCACCCAACTCCCCTGCGCATGCAGACGAACACTGACTTCTCCGCTCCCAAACAAAGAGGCATCGCTGCTGTCGGCGCCGGCTGGAATGATATCACCCCGTACCACCGGCCCTTCTCGCTGCTCGACCTTTCCATCTCGTATCCCCACCAGCACGATGAGACCATCCCCACGTGGTTGCTGGTCGTCGTCGGCCTCGTCGCTCCGGCCGCCATCATCTTCTTCGTTTGCTTGATCTTCGTGCCTGGTCCCACGGCCAACCCTTCAACCCCCAAGTCGCTGATATGGCGCCGCAAGTTCTGGGAGTGGAATAGTAAGTTTATTGCCGCGGGCTCTTGCCGTCTTTGTCATTACAGTCCGCTGATACCAGTCTTTCCCCCAGCCGGCTGGATGGGCCTGGGACTGAGCCTTGCAACCGCATTCATGCTCACCCAAGGCATGAAGCTCCTCTTCGGCAAGCCGCGCCCTGATTTGTTGAGTCGCTGCCGACCCGACATTTCCAGGGTCCGGGAGTTCACCACCGGTGGCTACGGCCAGGATATCTCGGACCGCTGGGTGCTCGTCACTTCGGGAATCTGCCAGCAGACCGACAGCGACCTTCTCAACGACGGCTTCAAGAGCTTCCCCAGCGGCCACGCGTCCTGTGAGTTCCATCTCCAGCAACATTAGAATCTCACTGACCCTCAACCTCCCTCTCCAGTCGCCTGGTCCGGCCTCCTCTACCTCTTCCTCTTCCTCTGCTCCAAATTCGCCATCGCAATCCCCTTCCTCCCACCCCGCCCCTACTCCCAAAACGCCGCCCACACAGCCCTCGAACGCGAACAACGGCTCACCCTCCCCCTCTTCCACACCCCCCACCACCACCACCACCACCACCACCACCACACCACCAAACCCTCCACCACCTCGTCGACCACCACCACCACCCCCGAGCACCCCCACCCCTCCCACCCCATCATCCCCATCCGCAACCAAGCCGCCGCCCCACCCACCTACACCCTCATCCTCGCCCTCCTCCCCCTCTGCGCCGCAACCTACATAACCGCATCCCGCTTCTTCGACTTCCGCCACCACGGCTTCGACCTCCTCTTCGGCTCCGCCATCGGCGTCGTCTGCGCCTGGTTCGCCTTCCGCTGGTACCATCTGCCCGTCCGCCAGGGCGCTGGCTGGGCTTGGGGCGCGCGCACGAGGGATCGCGCGTGGGGGATTGGGGTTGGTGTTGGGAGTTATGTGGGGGGTGAGGGGTGGGGGTCGAGGGAGGGGGATGATGCGGAGAAGGAGGGTGGTGGGGGAGAGATGGTGGTGGCGGCGGCGACGGAGGGGGATTTGGAGCGGGGTGGTGGTGGTGGGGAGACGCAGGCGGAGGTGGGGATGAGGTTGAATGGGCCGGGGTTGGATGGGGGGAGGGATAGTGGGGTTGCGTCGCTGGGGGAGAGGGCGGAGGTTTAATGATGTGGTATCGAGGAGGGGTTAATGGAAAGGAGGGAGTAATTAGGAGGAGGAAGGAGTTGCTTTGTTATGCTGGGAATTGGTTCACAAATTGGAGGTGTTGTTGGAGGGTGGATGATTGTACTGATACCACGGCCTTTTTTTCACGTTTCTTAGTTTTTGGAGGCGGAACTTGGTTTTCTCTAATGCATTTTAGGGACACTTTGTAATTATGGGATGTAGTTTCTGTACTATTCGAGTAGGAATGTGGCGAGTACACTACTACCATTGTAATAGCATTATCAAAGTCTTTCAACGAAGCATATGAAACACACATGTCTAACAACACTTTACTCGCTCTCTTACTAGACGATGGCTAACATCCAACAGGACAATAGACCACGCGGAAAACCCGTGATCGTGAAGCTCATCGCATTCGCAACTCATCAATACGACCAAAATATCTCGCATTCATAACTCATTACTACGACCTAAACATCCACTTCACTTCTTCTTACTCGCCGCACCCTCCTTCTGCATACCCTCGCATCCCGTCATCTTCCCAGCCAGCTCCTCGGCCTTGCCCCAACCCCTCTCCTCAGGATTGCGCTTTGCCTCGGCCGCCTTCATCTGGTCCAACCCCGCCCGCTTGTCCTGCTCGCCCGACTGTTGCCACGAGGTGCTGCCGGTCATGTTGCCGATGGTTTCCTGTTGTTATGGAGTAGGTGTTAGCGTGGATGTCTGATAGAGGGGCGAAAGGAGGGGAGGGAGGGTGGGAGGGTGTCGCGGTTGCTTGGTGCAGGCAGGATGTGAGGTGAGAAGGGGAGAGAGAGGGGGGGGAGGGGGGGGGATGGAAGGGGGCACACGAACCTCTGTGGCTCCCTTCATGTATTCAGCGTGGCCGCCGATGAGGCTGGCGTTGCCGGTTTGCTGCTTGTTGGAGGAGGAGGACATTGTGTGGGTGTTTTGTTTGGGTGAGTGTGAGGCTGTTTGTGGTTCTCTTGCGCAAGAGCGAGATTGATGAGGAGCTTGAATGATGATTGTTCGTCCCTTTTGTACTCTCGCGGACGCCTCCTTGTAATCATGAGGTTCCTAGCAGCTGTTGCTTGCGGATTTGGGAGCTTGTGATGATGACGCGGATGCGCCGTTCTTTCAGGTACCGGCGTTGACGTCATTCCCCGCAACCCCCACCCCGGCCAGATCGATCTGATCGACGACCCGCCTTTCCCCGCTGCCTTTTCCGAGTTCATTAAGATTTCTTGTTGGGTTCTTGGATGAGCGCATGTAGTCGTCGTTGGAATGGATTGATTGCTGCAAGCGCTATTTGGATCCCTGCTCCGAAATGCTGAGGTCTGAGAACTGCGGGAGCGATTCTTCCTCCCCAGTCGCGGTGGCTGCAGAAGCAGTAGCAGCGTCGGACGATGGGGCCTCTGATGATGCGGCATCGGCTTCGGAGCTCTTGAAGCCTTGGAAGTACTATTCATAGCTGTTAGCCCCGGTCATTGCGTACTTAACCTTCACTGCTACTGCGGCTTACTTTTCTCCGGAAAGAGTTTAACTCATCCGCGTGACCTCCTTGCTCCTGAGTCCTCTTCGTCCAAGTAACCGACTTGTCTACTTGTGCATCCGGAATGCGGCGGTAGGTAAGAAGTCTTCGCGACCCTGAGGAGTTGTCAGCTTGGTTGCACATGAGTTACCCGACATGGAAGAACTTACATTTGTTGAATGGTTGAACGCAGACGCTGACCAGCTGCAAATACGGGTGCGTGGGGATCGCAAACTCGACGTCTTCGTCGTTCGCCGTCGGCATCCACATGGACAGCCTTCCCTCATCGACCAGCATATCCGTCGCAAACTCGAGGATGTCATCGAGCATAGCCTCAAAGCTGTACGGCTTCTTCGGAGGAATGTAACCTTCGCGCCTGTGCGCCCAAAGCGTTAGCAAGCGCTTGCTCCTCCCATGGTCCCGTCCCAGCAGGGGAGCAATGTCACTTACAGATGCGCCCATTCCCCATCAATCTTGACAGCCTCCTGCCCACCGCCATCCTTCCTCCCCAGCACCTTCAACCCCTCCCTAACCCCATACGGCGGATCGCACACAATCCCATCCAACCACCTCGCCCTCCTCAGCGGCGAATTCGTCAAATCCGACACGACATTATCCAGAAACCTATTCATCAGTCCGTACTGCCCGAAGTTCGCCACCACTCCCTGGCCGCGGCCCTTCCCCCTGATGCTCCGCCCATCGATATCGGCGCCCAGGGCCGTGGCGCCGAAATGGGCGCACGCGACGGGGAAGCTGCCGGTGCCGACGAAGGGGTCGAAGAAGAGGCGGCCGGGCGCGGCCAGCGCCATGTTGGCCGTGACGAGGGCGAGCTCGGCGTCCATGGACGTGGTGCTGATGTAGCTGCGCTTCTTGAGGTCGTAGGTGACGATGGCGCGGCGGCCGGCGTCGGCGACGTGGCGGCCGAGAAAGAGCTTGCGGGGCGGCGCTGGGGCGAACAGTTCGTAGTCCTCGAAGATGCAGAGGTGCAGGGGGGCGTCCTTGAGGCGGATGGGCCCGCCGAAGTTCATGTAGCGGAAGGAGTTGATGAGGTCGCGTTGTTCGGCGGTGGTGCGCTTGCCTTGGAAGGAGTCGATGGAGAAGCGGAAGGGGGTTGTGGAGTAGGCGGGCCAGCGGGCGGAGGTGCGGGCCTTGACGGAGGCGTGGAGTTCGTTGTAGGTGTCGCCGCTACCCCAGAGCTCGTAGATGCCTGCGCTGAGGATGCTGCGGGATATTACGGCGCGGGCTTCTTCGTCGGATTGCAGGCGGACGATGGCAAAGGGGGTCTATGAAGAAAAAGGAAAAATGATGAGCCTCTGGGCTTTCAAGTAGTGACCGAGTATGAAACCTTGTCATTTCGCGGACACTTTAGAAAAAAAAGAAAAGGACTTCAGAAGTGCAGAGAACGCATGCCATAGAAATAACAAAGTACTCGAGGACGCTTGGAGTCCAGAAAGAGGCGCGAAAATGGAAAACGGTCTTGGGACTTGAGAGAACGGAGAGAAAGCAAGAGGATGAGAGAACAGAGCAGCCATACATTTTCATCGTACGAAATGAACTCAAGATTGACGCCCGCCAGGGTGGCTAGTGACTCCAGCTCAGCCCTGCGAAAGCTTTCGTGCACCTGCACGAGGCGGACGAGGTATTCCGGCATTGTGAAAGACGTCGCTCGCTCACGCGCGGCGACCGGGCGGCAGGAAAGAAAAGGCTGTTCTGGGTAAGAAAGGAACGGACAGCAGACGTGGCAGATGCCGCAGGTAAATGAGCGTTCCGGAAGAGAGCAAGCCAGCTCGCTGCACGTGGGTGTCGATGTTTGTACGGGGTCGGTTGGGTGCGAGCCGAAGGAAGCGAAAATCTTCTCCGCGCGCGACCTGAGCAGCCAGAAGTCGCGCGGCAGAGCACGCAGCTATCGAGCAGAGTTCACGTCAACCAGCATTCAACTCGGATGCAGTGCGGACCATTTCCATTTCATCCACAGGGTGCTCGATCGCCGTGTGGCAACACGAGGCCTGATCCTAGCACTCAAAGCCATGTCTGCCAATACTCGTTTTTACGACCCGCCTGTTCCACTCAAGCAAGGATGCTATTAAGCCAATGCACACCGTTCACGCTTTGCGCGTTTCACCCAACATCGCACTAGTCCGCCGACCATGTTCGAATGCCTGGGTATCATGAATGCGAATGCAACTCTGAAAAGCGAGCCGCCGCTGACCGAAATCCGAACGGAGCAATCGTTGCGACCTTAATGAAAAATAAAAAACCGTCATACCAGCGAAAACAGCCGTGTTTTCCCCATGAGGATCCTGTCGGTCCTGCCTTGTGATGTCCTGGTGCGCCGATGAATGCAATGGGCCATTACCCGCTCGTTGCTCGTGCGAAGCCCTCCTCGTCCTCCCAGTCCCCTCTATGCCCCCGTTTGTAGTAAAATATAATGAAAAAAATGTAAGCAAAGCACTAAACTCCTTCGGCCTTTCGTTATCCTCGTGACGCCAATCCAAGTAACGCAGCCGGTGACCATGCGATGCGTGCTAGTCAGTGGAGTAACCTCTTCATATCCTCGGGCACGCGACCTGTTGGAGAAATGGTTCCCGATCGTGACTCTCTCCGCTTCGCCGCCTCAAGCGATCCATCCATCTCCATCTCCGCCTGATGCACCTTCGTATCCAGGCTTGAGATGGTTTTCTTTACAGGCTCCGCATGCGGTGGCGCCGTGTTGTTCTTCGCTGACTGCGGGGAAACGGGAGCCATCGGTCCAGTTCCACTATCTGCCTTCTTTCCACGCTTTTGCGGCTTGCCTTTCGTCTCCGAAGATGCTTGAGCGACAGGCTTCGACACGGTAAAAGCGTTCGTGATCTTATCGTTGGGCTTCGCGGTCGCGGATGCAGCGTTCGTCTTTTTCTTCGGTGCGCTCTTCTTCCTGGGCCCTGCAGCCTTCGCCTTCGCAGCTTTGGTCTTGGGGCGCTCAGCAAGAACCTCGGTGATGTTTTTGCCCTTGCCCTGGGCAGTGGCCTTCTTGGACGGCGTAGTGGGCTTAGACGCAACAGTAATCTCGTCTCCCATCGAGTCGTCCTGCGGCTTCAACCTTGGGCTTGCTGAAGGCGTCATAATCCCCTTAGCTCTGTCAACAAGGTGGTTCTTGTGAGGAGACGCAGGAATAACAACAGTCGGGCTCGGTTTAAGCTTCGCGGCGCGGTATTCTTCCTCGGTAACTTCCTTGGGCTCACTCTTGTCGTGCCACAGCCGAAGGGCTGCGTGACGGGCAACAGCATCGCAAGGTCCGCGCACAACAAGGTCCCAACAACTCTCAAGATCCTGTCCCTTGGGTTCCGGCTCGTTGTTGATCCAGACAGTGAAACCATCTTTACGGTCTCTCACCGTGTTGACCATCTCGCGGGTGATGCGCCTCACTCCAGGAACCTTCAGCGTCGTACCAACAACGATAACGGCATCCGGGCGGGACCTCAAGTCGGCAGTCGTGACAGAACCAATGGCTTCCTCATCGGGCCCGTTCTCGTTGTAGAGCACCATGCGCGGGCGCAACCTTCCAATTCCGTGGCTCCTCTTTCCGGCGTGCATGGTGCGAACCTCGTCCGCTTCGACGCAGGCGGGACAGGCGGGTGGGATTGGGCCATCGAAGAGATCCGCATCGAAATCTGTCAAGTCGTTGCACTTCGCACAGACCATCTTCTCCAACCCGCCGTGAAGCAGAACAGTCTTGGGCCAAGGCGCCTTCTGCGGGAGAGGGATTTTCGTGGCCAGCGGCTCCAGCGAAGTCTCGATCCCGTCGACATTCTGCGAGTACAGGCGCAGTAATCTCCCCTCGTCGGCGAGCGTTGCGATGAGATGGTGGAACGCCGTAGGCTTGGCCGACTTGGCCTGTTGCGAAAGCGACCGGACCATTTGGTGGAACGTTGCGGTGGTTGCGGGATCCCTGTACACGGACGCGTCGAACAGGTCCTTGCCAGACGATTTGAGATTATGCTGCTGCTTGAGGGAGTTGAAGAGTCCCTTGGAAGAGCGGAAGTCGGGAACTAAAGAGAGATCAGCTTGGGGTTGGCGAGGCGCGGGATCTAAGAAGCGTACTGCCGGCTGCGACCGAGATGCCGGCGCCCACGATCATGACGATCTTGCGCTTCTTGTGGATGACCTTGAGCAACAAATCGAGGGCCTCGCGCTGGGCCTCGTCGACGATGTCTCCCGACAGGTCCAGGTGGCGCGTAACGCGTGGCTTGGGCTCGGTGATCCGTCTCTTCTTGCGCGGGGGGCCGTCGTCGTCGCAGGAGCGCGCGGGCTCCATGCTGTCCGGGAGCGGTGAACCTTTGGTGGACGGATCCTGCGACGGGGGCGGAGAGGGATAGGAGTAGTCAGACGGAGGGCAGGGCGAGGACGGAGGCGAGCTCAGCGGCGAGCTCTCGCGCGAGCTGCCGGTGGAAAAAGCGTCAAAGGCCATTGTGCAGGGTCGGGGTGGACAGCCGCGGTCGGCAGAGGGGAATGCGGCAGGCAAGAAACGGGCGGGGACCGTCTAGGTCATGAGCGAAGGACGCAGCTCCGCGGTGGGCGGCGATGGGATCGCCGGGGGGCTGCGACGCGGCGAAGGCAGAGAGCGCAGCGGGAAAGGGGGGTGCAAAGGGCCAGGTCGCGGGTGTGGATGAGGTGTGGATGAGGTCTGCGGAACGAGGCGTGAGCTGATGGGATTTGCTTGGCGGCACCAGTGACGCCGGCCTTGGTCGCGCTCTGTTTATTTTGGCTTGTGCGTGCTCGTCCGCGACCGCCGGGCCAGCCCAAAGCTGCCACTTCCCCCAGCCGCCGGAGCCGCGTGCTATCGCGCTGTTTGCCTGCATTGCGCCCGTCTGCGTGGCGCCGGACGGCCCCAGACGGCCGCTCACCTGGCCGCAGCCGCCCGCGTCCAGCTACATGCCGCGCCGTACCCGCCGGGCGGGCAATTGATTAAAGCGCCTCGCCGACAGGCCGGCGGCGCCGATGCACGCGTGGTGCAGCAGCGCAGCGGCGCAACTCAGGGGCTGGCGGGCGGGATTGGGCGGGCGTGGTGAAGTCGTGTCGACTGCGCGATGTCAACGTGAACCGCAAGCAGCCGCAAGCGGCTTAGCGCAGACGCTAACGCGGGCTTAGTCACGACGGCGTCCCGCCAGCCGAGCAGACGCGCCGACTCGCCCGCCAAGCACAAGCTCCCTGCCCTCGCCCGCTGCTCCTCCGCCGCTACGGCTTCGTGATAGCCATGTGCACGTGCTTGAGGTGACAGCTGAGCTCGCGCACTTTCGCTCTCTCGCTCTCTTGCGCCCAGCGACCGCCGCCCAGCTGCAGATCTGCCTGGTCCACTTACGCCTGCTATGGCAACGATCGCTACCGCACATCGCTGAATACTCACTCCACCGCTGCCTCGCCCTCCTCCGCGACACGGTTCCCCTTGGGCCCGCTTCCCACGGCATGCCCTTCATGGATGACGACCAGTATATGGAAGATCTGTTCAATGACTCCGAACAAATCCCCATCACTATAGCCGCTCCTCCCGTCAAGAGGCTAGCCCAGCGCCTCGACGAATTGGGAGAAAGCGGCTGCTCACAGTAAGGCTCCAACACACTAGAGACTCACAACCCCACCAAGCTAAGTCTCCCCAGAAAGATCGCCTGGTCCAAGAATGGCTGCGTCGCCTCCATCACCCGTGATGGCCGTGGCGTGAATCTCCGTGCTTTCCAGCGCAGTCCGTCCGATGGCAAGTGGATTCTGGGGGACGAAGCTCCGCTTCAGATCCCAACCCTCCATGATGAGTTCCCGCTTGTCCATCTTTCTTGGGGCCACCTGGGCGTTGACCTGGCCGTCGTGGACGCCGCCGGAAGAATCCTCGTCTACACCGCAGCGCAGGCAGCAGATAGAATGAAGCTATCAAGGGTCAGCTATGCTGATCAAGAGAGCGAATCAGGTGCCCTCGTTGGTCTACATTGGCTGCCGGTTGCCCCGCAGCAGGTCAAGGTATTATCTTCTAGGCGCACGCAGCTACCTAACTAACGCAGATTAGTACCACATGATCTGGTCGGCAGATCGTAATGAGGATAAATGGCAATATCGCATGACGAGCCATCCGTGGAAAGAGCCTCACAACCCAGTCCACCCGCGCATGTCCCTGGGCGCGTTCATTTGCTTCACACGTGGAGGCACAATCCGCTTATTATTCCAGAAACCTGATATGGAATGGGTCGAGACTTCAGCTGAAATCGAAGCGTCAAACTCAGGCAAAGAAGCCTTCACCCACGCATCGTTCACGGCCGATTCAGGTGAGCTAGCCCATTCTTTCTCGTTGACGGGCTCCTGACGTTCCAGAACACTCACTCCTCCTCGCGGCCCACACGGTGTCACGATCTATTCTTGTGTATCGCGTCAAAATCAATTGGAATGCGCAACCTGGCAAAAACGCCTCCCCAGCTTTCGACATATTGCCACTCAAGACGGAGGACGATTGCTCACCACTTGGAACTGATTTTGATAGCGGTGATGCCGCTCTCGGCTCAAGCCAAAAGCTCTCTTACCCTGCAAAACTCACCCACTTGTCCTTCATACCCACCGGTCCCGAGCCGGGTCCAGCTCCTTCGCATCCTACCGTGGTGGCCGTATTTTGTCATACGCCAGGCCCTGTCTCGTCTCTCATGGATCAAACACAAGCCCAACAGCCATCATTTAGTATAATATCAAGATGGGAGCTACACAGCTCCAACTATAGCCTTCATCCCGGCTTTGAGCAGCTGACTGCCAAGAAGAAAGCTCCCAGCACGGTTGGCCATCGTGTAAGTTAGACCAGCAATTCAAGTTTCCTCTACTAACAAGTGTGGACAGCAAAAGCTAAATCTCAAAAGACTTTCCGATATCGTCTTAGGCAGCGTTACTTTAGGATTTTTTGGCCTCGATTTCCACACAAAGTTTGCTTTCTACCAGAGCAATGGTAGTGTTGAATTTAGGGACCGCTATTCAATGGACATCATCTCGGCCGATTTGAGCCATGACAGAGTATCATCTCTCCCACAAGCAGGGTTCTGTTTCCCAGCTAGCGAACCAGGTACGTCTCTACACTCGGCGGTGATGGAGTTTTCGGTCTAACGTTTTCTTAAGCTCTCCACATGACTCTTTCGCCTAGTGCCTGCATGTTGGCGCTTTTGCAAAACGATGGCACCATCTCCTTGAAACAGATGGAGTTCGGTCTCGGATCATTGAATAGTGGAGAAAGCGACCGTGAGTATCAAAATATACACCGGAGGTTGCAAGCCTAACGATGCGTAGCGAAAATCAACGCCGCAATTGCGGCGTTAGTCCTGCAATATAGTTCTGCTTCGCTGCAATATATGCTCGGAGACGATCTGTTTGCAATCATGCCACATGACATGGATCATAGTAAGTGGCCCGGTGATGGTTACTGTTGCTTAAACTGACGCGACAAAGATCTCAAGCACCTATTCCTGAGAGGTACTCACCATTGCATGAACGTCGTTGCCGATTACCCGCCCGAAGAAGCTTCCCAAAAGTCATTCGAAGCCATATATCGCAACAACGTTCTTCGCGGGTGTCTCAGCACCCAAAATCTCCTTGGTATGACAGCCAACGGGTCGCGTACTCTGAGCAGCAAACTCGCCTGGATCACCCTCAATCTCCGCTTCACGTCTTTTCTGCTTAGCATTCCCACAAACCAAGCCAGGGGCTCGGGACCAGAGCAATTCACTATGGGTATGAAATGCCCTCTTCGGTGATGGAAACAGTCCACTAACGCTGGGATACTATCAGAAACCGCCAAGTCTGTCACTGGCTTGCTCAAATGGACTATGGACTTGATGGTTTACATGATGAATGACCTCATTGAATTATCATTTGAGTGCAAAAAACACGAGGCAGACCGAGGATTTGTCCAGAAGAAACGTGAGTGTCAAAACAAAGCCTTGCGTGGAGATGCTGACGTTAGTATTCGATAACATAGTTCAGGACCGGTGTTCTCCGGGCTTGTTCCTCCTCCTTTGCAGCTTTCCCAGAGCGATATTCCGTGTTACTCGCCAACCGCTGCAGCTCTTGCTCTCGATCAGCCAATGGCACATCAAGAATGCTCCAACGGTAATCCACCGGTCGGTTTTCAACGGACTGTTAGCTGCCATGGTCAGCTCGCCAATCCACCCTCCGCACATGGCTGCTCTGGTGCAGGAAGTGGACAATCAAATACGCCTTTGTTACACAAGGGCACAATTCAGCGACGAACGCCGACGAGCAACAGAACGGGAGATGCTCATCAGCGCAGAGATCCCGGAAGTGCTGATGCCGGTTGTGACGAGGCTTCTTATGCACGGCATGGACAAGTTACTGGATTCGGTGGATCCGGCCAAGGTGATGTACTGTGACTTGAGATGGCTGGGGCTAAGCGAGGACCAAAGGGAAAAGCAATGGTTCGAGAAGAATTCAGTGGATGTTCTAAGGAAGGTTGTTATCAATGGGAAGGAGAGCAAGCGCAGGAAGTGTGTCAGATGTGGCAGCGAGATGGAGGACATGGAGTGGATGGGCGGTCAGAATAAGTGCGCGTGCGGGAGTCCGTGGGCCATGGGATCATCTACGAAAAAACCCTGAGCGGCGAAGTTGGCTAGCGTGATGGGCAGGATACCGAATTGAGCAATCTGCGACTCATGTGAAGGGCACAAAGAGGACGGCGTCGTCTGTCGTCGAAGCTTGCGCGCACCCGAAGGATTGTGATTGGACCGGGGGGTGATGTCAGCCCCTCCAGCCACGCCGGACCGCGCAGTACTACTACGTACACAGTATGCACGATCCCTGTACTCACGGATACAGAGGCAGACTCAGTTGCTCCTCCTTTGCCCTCGTGGACCCTGATCTCTCGTCGCACGCTCCCGCCTCTCAACTCCCGGCGTTGCGGAGGTTTAGCCGCGGTTCAGACGACGCCGCCAGCCCATGGCTCCACCGCTGACCATCCGAAACTTGACCTCGACACCCCTCGAGCTGAAGCTCATTGAGCGCTACGAGGCCCCGGGAACGCACAAGGCCAAAGGGCTGGGGAAGCTGAAGCGCAATGTCACCACCCTGGTCTCGCCGTCCGCAAAGAAGCTCGCCGAGAACGCGCAGAGCTTCGCGCATCAAGGTGCGACCTCGACGCCATTGGGACGCGATGCGACATATTGACTCGTCCCTGCAGACGTGAGCATTCGCATCGAGCCCTTCAAGAGCCACACCGTCGACATCACGGCGTCGGAGCGCGAGCCGAGCGAGACGTTGCGCCTAACGTTCGATGTCGAAGGCCAGCGATACCGCATAGACACGCCGTCGCCCAGGCACGAGTCGCAGACCTTCACGCCCCTCGTACCCGCCCCCAAGCACCAGTTCACCGGCATCTTCTTGCCGAAGGATACCTACCTGTCCGTCTTCTCGTCGGCGAACCTACAATGCTGGATGCGCGAGCTCAGCGACGTCACGCCGCTCTCCGGCCTCTCCATTCCCGGCACGCACAATTCGCCAACATACCACCGCGCTCTGCCGTCGGTGCGCTGTCAGGCCGTGTCGCCGAAGGAGCAGCTCGAGAACGGCGTGCGCTTCTTCGACATCCGCGTGCAGCCCGAGCATCCCGATAACCCGGCCAAAGACGGGCTCATCCTCGTCCACGGCGCGTTCCCCGTCTCGCTGACCGGCACCAAGTACCTGCGCGGCGTCCTCAACGATGTGCACGACTTCCTCAAGCGCAACCCCTCCGAGACGGTCATCGTCAGCCTCAAGCGCGAAGGCACCGGCAACGCGACCGACGCGCAGCTCAGCATGATCCTGCACGACCACTACGCCAACGACGATCCCAACTGGTGGTACACGGAGCCGCGCGTACCCAAGCTGGGCGAGGTGCGCGGCAAGCTGGTCCTGCTGCGGCGTTTCATGCTGGACGACCGCCTCAAGACGGAGCACAACGGCGCCGGCTGGGGCCTGGACGCCGAGGACTGGGCGTACAACACAGCGGACGACACGCACGGCTTGGTGCGCGTCCAGGACTTTTGCGAGGTGCTCGAGACGGAGAACATTGGGATCAAGACGAAGTACGCGGAGGAACATCTGGCGCGTGCCGCTGAGTGCGTTGCCCCGCTGCCCGGCATCACCACGGATGCGGTCAATCCCGTGCCGCCGGGCCCGCTCTATCTGAACTTCTTGAGCGCGAGCAACTTCTGGAAGATCGGGTGCTGGCCTGAGAAGATTGCGGCGAAGCTGAATCCTGCGATTGTAGAGTATCTCTGCACGAAGCACCATGGGGATGCAGGCCATGGAGATGGCACGACGGGCGTTGTTGTTTGCGATTGGGTAGGCGAAGACGGAGACTGGGATCTTGTGAGATGCATCGTCGGCATGAACAGCTTCTTGGAGATGAGGGAGAAGAGCGCCCCGGCTTAGAGCAGGCTCTGGGAAGACTAGACGCACGCGCTTCTAATATTTTTCGGAGGTAGGGCACCGCTTCGTACATTTGGACCTATCTAATGCTGCTATATCTGAGACTGATTAAGATCAAGCATTGGTGCAAGTGCCATGGAATGTGAGCAGCAGGCGTAGATTGTTGCCTTCCTCGGCGATAGCGCCGCTAAGTCCGCCATGACGATGCTCAAGCTCAAGCTCCCACTCCACCTCCACCTCCGCCTCCACTTCCACCTCCTCTCTTTCTCTCACGCCACAACCAACACCATCAATTGCGCTCCAACATGTCTTCGCCAACAGAGCCATCCTCACTCTCCTCACCTCCCAACTCCCCACCACCACAACGCCAACAAGCCGAACCGCTCTCCCCACTCCTCCGCCTCCCCCCCGAACTCCGCACGCTCATCTACGCGCACCTCACCACCCCCACGATCCTCTCCTACCCCCTCGGCCCCAACACCGCCATATCCGCCATCTCGCACCGCCCGCCCCCGCTCTCCCTCCTCCTGACCTCGCGCCTCCTCGCCACCGAAGCCCTCGACCACTTCTACCGCATCGCCCACTTCCGCGTCATGCTCAACCCGCCCGCGCCCCTCGCCGACCCGCACTTCCAGCGCCTGGTCTCCCTCCCCCAGCTCCCCCGCCTCCGCAACCTCGACGTCCTGCTCGACTGGGAATTCCCGCGCATCCCGGGCTACGCGGCGACGGCCGGGACGGGGGGCTACGAGTTCGGGCTGAGGTTGGAGATTGGGGAGACGCCGTTTTTTCGGCAGGTGTTGGATCGGGGGAGGTGTGCGGATATGTTGAGGTTGGCGAAGCGGCTGGTTGGGGTGCTGCTGGGTGGGGGGAGGGAGTTGAGGGTTTGTGTGGTTAGTTGGACGGATACGGTGGAGGGGTGTTGGGAGGAGAAGAGGAGGGTGTTGGATGCGCTTTCGGTGGGGTTGATGGAGAGGGGGGTCAGGGTGCTGAAGGGGGATGTGGTGGCGCAGGATGAGGAGGGGGTGGGGAGGATGTGGAGGGAGTGGGAGGAGGATGTGGTGAAGAAGAAGGGCGCGGCGAAGGGGGGTTCGCATTAGTTGGGGGTCGATCTGTGGTAAGTGACAAATCCGTGGACATGACTTTGATGATGACCTTGTACAAGTTTCGAAGTGCTTTTTTCTTGCTAGAGACAAAAAAAAAAAAGAAAAACGCCCTGCTGTCCTAAGTCCAAGAGTCCCTTCCTGGCTATTGAACGCGGAAACTTCTGTTCCTCTGGAGTACGCATGATACCTGGAACCTGCTAGCATTAATATCTCAATAGAGTGTTATTTGGTCGCATCTCGAGAATCACGAGAGTGGCGTCTAGAGAGGCGAATGGTAAGATATGCCTTACCCATATCCTCGCTTAGTGTACTTCTTGGGCTCATCCGCCGTCATCACAAGGCTGAGACCCGACACTGTACCCCAACCTCTTCTTCAAGACAACAACCAGATTTCATCACATCTCGCTGTCAACAAAAGGACCAAGTGTCCTTACCTGAGAGTTTGATCACTCGTCGAGTCGTGAAGAAGAGCCGTACCGAACATCAAGGCAGCCGTGTTCGTGTATGCAAAATGGCGAAAGCCACCCTGGCTTGAATACGACGGGGAAGTTCAAAGGCGCACCTACAGCTTCTACAACAGTGGAGGGGCTTTCAAGAGCAATGGAAAACGGCCCGCGGAGCACTTCTGGCAGGACGGTTGGCGCGAAAAGAACCCTGGCAGACTTTCCGAGGACTGGTGGATTGAGGACCCTCCTGTGCTAGCTTGAGAACCTCAACATGCATCAGCCCGAGCATAAAGAGTGCGTCTCGCCACATCATTATTCTGGAATCGAATGTCTCGTGCCTACCGGGAAACCATTATGGAGTCTCTACACCATGGCGGTCAAGAATTACACCCACCAGGATCTTACGTACGAAAGCGATATTATCTCCGCGTTCGAAGGTCTGACGGAAATTTTGCCTGCTGGTACCAGGACAGCTTATTTGTTCAACCTGCCAGATACGGAGCTGGACGAAGCCCCTCTTTGGCAAGCCTTTTCCCAAAAGTCATGTATGGTCCAGATGGGGTTATGAATCGTACGGCCATTTCTCGCGTCCGTACGAAATTGCACATGATGAAAGGCACCAATTATCTTTCTCCGCACATACTAGGATCGATCGCGAAGGAGAATCCTGTACGACGTATACTCGGGAGACACGAGATGGGATCGCAATCGCTTTGACAAGAAGTTTTACCCGCTATACAATGTCCTGCTTGTCCAATGGAAAAACAGGATTGCTTACCGCATTGGCCTTGGGCAAGTTCACATCGATGCCTTCCACATGGCAAATCCGAAGTGGTCATTGGTTCAGCTTGGTTGAGGCCCTTGTGCGAATAGTATTGGATACCGGCGGGAAGGTCACACCCAGTTCCAATCAAGCTCATCGTTGGAATTGTTGCAGTAAACTCAACGAATCACGTCCGAACGAGATGCAAAGCCCTTAGGGTTGGAGTCCTCAATCGGCGGCAACGTCTGAGAAGCCTCACTACACGCAGTCGGTCTGGTTGATCCGTTTAATGAAACGTACGTTGGTACAATATGAACACGTCAGTCTTCTCATACCTCACTTGTCCCTTTTCCTGCAGTCCTTGACTTGAACACGGCATTCAACGGTGGCAGGGTTAGCGTGAAAGTGTCGCGTTGATTTGCGTCAAAAAAGGCGGGCGTGCCGTCATCCGCCAGGTGGACATCGAAGCTGAGAGCAATTTGCGAGATTGTAGCACGGAGCTCCATCCGCGCAAACTGCTTGCCGGCACAATTTGTCGCACCTGATTGTTTCAGCATTCACATCTCTTGTCGGGGGAACTCAGTCTTACCTCGCGAAAACGCCAGGAAGGGCGCTGTCTCTGTGCTTAGCATGCTCCATCGTTCTGGGTAGAACTCTTCTGGATTTTCAAAGTAACGCGGGTCCCGTTGGATGGTATGGGCGGAAATTGACACGACCGTATCACCAGGGATGAAGACTTCGTCGATCTGCAGACCTTCGGGCGGAGTGGTTCGAGAAAGCCCGCTGGGAACCGGCGGCCTGAGGCGAAGCACTTCGTTGATGATGTGGTCAAGATAGGCAATGTTCTTAACCTCTGCGTAGGTCCAGTCGGCAATGCCGTTTGGAAAGGTGGCGTCCAAGATGGATTGGAGCTTTCCAAGAACGCGGCGGTCCTGTGCCAGATAGTAGACGGCGTTCGCCAGGGCAGCCGCAGTGGTATCACTTCCGGCAATGATGATCAAACGAGCATCCTCGTCGAGCGCAACCTTTCCCGGTGGGGCAGACCTGTCATTCTCGTACCTGGCCTTCAACAACCAAGAAAGGAGGTCCTGAGGTTCCTTGTTTCGGTCCAAGGCCTTGGTTAATTCTATCAGCGGATGGACCTAGTCTCGCATTTGCACGAAACGCTCACCTTCTCTTTGAGGATGACTTGATTCCCGCAATACTGTTTGAAGAGGTGGAACTTCCTTGTTGCTCCTGGCGTGTCGGAGAGAATCTTCAATAGCCAAGGAACAGCGCTGAGGAAACCAATGATGGCCATTGAATCATGTACGCCCTTGATGGCAGGATGATCTTTGCCATGATCCAGAGAACGGAACTCGTTGCCCAGACCCACATCACCGATGACATCAAGCGAGAAAGCATTGGCCCAGGCAGTGATGTTCACCGGCTTCGCTTCATGATTTCGGAGTTGTTCAACCAATCTTTCCGTTTTGGCTTTGACGCGATCCTCGTAAGAGGTCAGGGCTGCTCCACTATCAGCCTTGTGCAATGCTACGCAGGCGATCTGCTCCAGGTACCTTTGATGCTGAATCCTCGATCCCATGCTCGCCGGCGGCTTCTCTGCACTTCTGCATCCCGAGTGTAGAACAGAGACGCTCTGGATGGATCATTCCCCGCTTGCGCGTACCACGGACCTTTTGGGCAACGGGACGGCGGACCTGTCGCTGTCAGCACCCAGCATGCACCACGCTCACGTCACGGTCATACCGTATACGAGCGGGATGGCAGAGGCCCGGTTGATCGAGATGTGGCGAGGCCCAATGCGGACGAAATCTCCGTACTGGCGATGTAGCTTGTCAACCTCGATGTGGAACTGGTTGTTCTTGGCTGTCAATCCTAATGCATAGAACTGGGATAGTTTCGCCAAAAGCGGGCCGGGAAACCTCCGCAGTCGGAGCAGGCGGCCAACAGCTATGCTAGAGTAGAGGCCGGTGTTGAAGAGGGTCGCCGCGATGCATGTTCGCCAGGCGGAAGTGGGGAAGCCGAGCCGAGAGACAAGGAAGAAGTAGCAGCCCAAGGCGGTGAGAGCAGAAAAGTAGAGCCCAATGACACGCCAGGCTTTCGCATCGAGCTCCGCCCCAGTTCCCCGGATGCACAGATGGAGCAATATCCCCAGCGCTAGAGGCGCAAAGGGATTCATGTCGCTGGGCATTGCGCCTTGATTTGAGGGATGCGCGAGCGCGGATTTTGGGCCTGAAGTTCAAGGCGGATCGCAACTGTTCAAATAAAAATTGAAAGATCTTCTACCCGGTCCGGTATCGTGAGACGTTACGTGGCAGATAACTGTGTCCAATAGTTTGTCTTGCCGTGGGTATCGGGCCATCGAGGCTTGCACTATTTCGTCCGGCCTAAGGGCCCATCCTGGTCTTTTTCTACACGTCGCAGCCCTCGGTCTCTGGCATGGATAGACGAGTCCCACACGGCCCGTGCTGAGTCTCTACTTCAAGACTAATCCGACGGCGGCGTCCAGAACCTATTCTACAGACGCCTCATCCAGGCTACCGCGGCACGCTATAACGCCATGGCCGGCGAGGCCGAATCCGCGCCACGATTATGGTGTGGTGGCGGACCGAGGATAATAAGACGGCGTTGGCGCGGAAATTGGGCATTTTGGATGCGGCGAGGCGGTACTTTGGCTGTATAATGGGACACCGGCGCCGGCTGCGGAGAATGGGTTCAGCTGGCAGCATATGGCGCAGCTGTGGTGGGGTAGACAAGACCTGGTTCATCGAGGGTGGCGGCGGGGAGAGCAGCGGTGAGGGGCGGGTTGATGACAACTGCTTTGTATTTTTTGTGATGGAGGATTCGTTGTCATGAGGCAAGGACGGGATGTAGGGGAAACAGTATGATGTTGCGAGCTTTTAATGCCTCAGGATATCCTACTCTATGAATTCGGGCCGAATGAATGTAGCTGTAGAGACACCAGTGAGCGGATGGCCATCCACTACCGGTTGAGAGTTATTTGACTTTACGCACTTGTTCATTTGATGGATCTGCTGCCTTTGCACGACCCCTCAGTACCCAATATACAAGTCCAGACCTTCGTCCACAATCCACCTTTCTTTCTTCTTCAGCGACTGCGGCTAAATGACCGGGGTGGATGGGGGTTGTGTTCATGTGTTACCCATGTTGAGGAAGCATATGACGAGCGTGTCCATCTATTACCCATGTTGAAAGGATATGTACAGCGCCTACATATATTGCCATTGTCCACAATGGAAGAATATGGGCGGCCGGGCTATGTGAGACTCTTGCTCTCGTAGCATTGGCCTTTTCTTCGTGGCTTTGCCTCTTTCCGTAGCTCTTGCTTCTTTCTTTTCTCTTGTACTTTCTTTCCTTTTATCCTTGTATGTAGCTGTTGCTCTGTAGCTCTTGGCTCGTAGCTCCACTTAAAACCTTAGTTGTTTCCTTTTCTCCTCATAAATTTCTGTCCTTCTTTCACTTCTTACCCTCTCTTCCACGTCTGCTACGATGGCATGGACTTCGTAGTGTTTGAACTCAATGAGTTATCCCTCTGAGGATCTGTCGGAGATCTGCTCTCTAAGGTGGAACAGGCTATACGCTAAGCTGCATTAGGATTATCCTATTTAGACTACTTACTTGCGATGCTGTCAACTTTCAACACGTAGTGCTATGTAATTTTCTCCTTTACCACTATTCTAGGATTGCTCCTTCATCGACGATGTCAAGTTTGAGACCATGTCACAGGAAACCAAGTGAGATGAAGCTTATTCTTTGCCCCTCTGTAACGATTCAGCGAAGACATCTTGCTCCAAGGAATGTGCCAACTTACAAACGCACAACGTAGAATATCTACGATCAAGGCAGCCAGCTATAAACTCTCTTAACCGACGACAGAGAGGTTCTTGCACTTTAGAGTTTTTTCCCCATGTGGTTTTGACTTTTGCTTTAGATGAGGCGAATGCTTAGCGGTCCAAATGGCCTTTTCCTTTGCCACCATGGGGAATCGAGGTAGTTTGATCATGCGCTCCACGTCGAATGCCAGGGGTCGGTCCGGGAGAGTTCGCTGAGTTCAACCCGTGACAGGACGAAGCTTAGCAACTGCTACCATTCTGCCGACTTCCGAGACCGCGTGCTCTTTTGTTTCCGAAGCAAGGGACCCCGCTGAAAAGACTCAATGCGCCAAAGCATCTCCACCAGAGCCTCTCATTCAGTGGAGATCATAGTTGTTGTTTGTTCGGTACTCTATCTTTGATCGGGTTAGGTTGCAGCGAGCTACAAGGTCTGGGGAGCTTATCCTTTGGCGCACTACGCGCACTAGTGCAAGGCAAAAGGCTCCGCGCATGTGGGGGCTACAGGCGGGTAAAGCAAAATAGGAAGTGGCAGACCTTGCTTCGGCCCTTTACGGAAACTTGGACGACGTAACCGGAAGGAGTGACGGTCGCCCCGAGCAAGTGAAGTTCTCCACCATAAGCTCAGCGCCTGAATCACCATGGCCATTTCGAGGCGAAGCGGTGGTCCGCACTTAGGCCAGCGGCACCGTGGCGACGGATCCGAGGATTGTTTCCTCCTACGTACCCGGGCTTTCCGTGCGCATCGCGCAGCCCTGACTCGACTTGGTATTTTCCAACCCGCAGCTGTCATCGGACGCCAAAAAGCTCGGCGGGGTCTCAGCCCGGCTGCCTATCGGCCGACAGCTCCCCATACCCCTCCCTAAGGAAGGTCCTATGGAACCACAGGGATGGCAGGATGAGAGTCAGTGCGATAGGGCCAGGAGAGACTACCGGCGGCTCGGAGGCGACAACAGAGCAGGCCCAAACGGAGAGACGACAGTGTGTGCCGTCATGCTGCTCAGATCCGCGATCAGAGATCACCTCTCATCGATAAGCGGGGCTCCCGTCCCGCGTGCACGAGGAGAAGAGCCGAGCAGAGACAATCCGAATGCTAGGGACCCCAATTGCAAATTGCATACCTTCTGGAAACGAGCAAGAAGCTTGGCGGACCCAGCTCAGAAGCATTTTGAGTGTCTGCGAGGTCTGGTCGGCGTCGCCAGTAGCGAGTTCAGGAGACGGGGGGACGGATAGACAGCGACAGCCCTTGAAATGAGAGCGCGATCGGACCTGCATCTCTTGCCCAAGCGCCGGGGGCTCGTCGGGCTGGCAAACGTTGTTCTGCGGGCGTGCCAACACAGCCGCACTCAAAAACGCCAAAAACTGGGGAACAATCTCTCAAAAAGTTTAAGGAAGGCCAATCGGGCCCGTTGTTGGCTGGTGGACGGGGCGCAAAGCGGAAAGGCGGGCGGGTGAGGCTGGTTGGCTAGCAGCAGCGGCGCGGCAAATTGGACGGCGGCCGATCCAAATTTTGCTACACCAACGCGCAGCCCAGCAGCAGGCTGCTGGACCGCGCTGATGTCATGGATGAAATGGAGGCATCGCTGGAAGGGTCGCGAGGGCGGTCCAGCGGCGCGGTCAGGGAGATAAATGCGGTGGGCTGTCTCGAGCGCTGCAAGTCATTGGCGCCTCCTTGCGCGCTCTGATGCGCTGAAGAAATGAGCCAGGAATGCCAGTGCCAGAGATCTGGAGGACCAAGAGATTGCCGGCGGTGTGGGATGATGCCATGGTCCAGTCGGAGCGCTGAGGTGACGAATGTGCAGTCTCGGCAGGCCGCGCGCTTCGGCGGGCACACGCAGATAAGATGGCGATGTGACGGGCGCGTCGCGTTGCCATCGCAGCAGCGGCGCGCCTCACGCGCGCAGCCAGGCGCCGGCGCCGCAGAGCCCGTCGCGGCCGTCCGCGCAGATAGCAGGTGTGCTATAGGCGTTTCTTATGCTCTGCGCGCGGCGGTGGTGCAGCAGCGGGAGCCGGAGCGCGCAAACGAATCAGGGCGGCCGGAGCTTATCCGCCCGGGAGCGATCCGCGGTGCCTGGCCGTGCCTGCCAAGCCCGCTCTTGTTTCAGGAAGGACCCTAGCCTGTGCGCGCGCCCCTGAGGAAGCGACGGCGCCGCTATGCCGCAACGGCGTCATCGCGCGCCGCCTTCGCCTGCAGCAGCTGCGCTGCTAAACGACCGCCGGCGCATGAACTGCACGCGGCCACCCGGCGCGAGCGCGCGCCCCCGAGGGCCCCGGAGGATGCGCGCTGTGCTGGCCGCGGCCGTCGCTCCCAAAGCGCGATGGATGGCGGCCGGTGTGTCGATCTGAGCGGCGCGCGGCCGCTAGGGAAATTGGGCGCGAGGCACGGTGCCGGCGCGCGCGCTGGACGCCGTCGCTGCTGCACGATGCGAGCCATTGCGCGGCGCTGCGCGGGCGACGCTCAGCCGGCCGCGCAGCACGCTCTCGCGCGCGCGCGCGCAGCAGTCGCAGCCGTGGGTTTCAAGCGCAGTCGGCGGCGGTGGGGCGCGTTTTTCGGCACCCTGGTCGCGCCCGAGGTGCCGCGTGCTCAGACCGCGCCCTGCCCTGCCGCCCTACGCCCACGCTCTTGACCACACGTCCCCTGGCTCGTTCGGCCGGGCGTGCGGCCTGTCCCCAGCTTGCCCGCGCTGTCACGCCGCCGCTGCGTTGCATCGCACGATAACTGCCTGCGGAACGCGAGGCGCCTGCGCTCCCTTCTCGCCGCCGCCCCCGACGACCGACCCGTCCGACGCAGCTGCTGCCCGGCCTTCACACTCGTTCTCCGCACCGCGAGCCCCAGTGCTCCATTCGCTCTTTGACAGAGTCCGCGTCTCGCGCAGGCTTGCCCGTGTCTCATTCTCTAACAGCTGGTCCTCGCCCAACGAGGACTTCCCTACCGCGCCCGCAGCGGCACCTTCCTCGACCCTCCGAGCTCACCCCAGCCGGCCTGCGAGCGCCCAAGTTGGCCTCTTGCTACCGCGAGCCTCACCCATCACCGTCGCGCTGGTGCCTCTCGTCGCTGTGTCGACCCTCCCCTATTGCGGCGCTGCCGGCTTCTGGACGGGATCCAAGCGCGAACCCAACGCACCACCGCATCGCCCGAAACGAACGCTGACGGCCCCTCCGGTTCGGCTTCGATCTCGCTGGACCTGAGGAGCATAACCGTGGACTAGGATCGGGTCCATTGCTCGGGAGGCTGGATCTTCATTGACATCGGGAAGGACGAGAACTGCGCGCTCGCTCTAGTCGCTCCCTGCCCAAGCCGGAAGGACCGCCTTTATCGCCCAGTACACCGAGTTGCCGCATCATGACTGCGCAAGACGCATACTAGGGACCTATTCTCGCCTCGGACGTCTCGAGTACCATCTCGCCGCTCTCTACCCATATCGCTCTACCGCCTTCGGCATCACTACCACGTTCCTTCCTTAACCGCACCCTCCTTTTATCTTTATTATGGCGCCGCCCAAGCCAAAGGTGGCGCTCAAGAACCATTGCTCTGTCGTCCATGATGAAACCCTCTACGTCTACTCCCCGGATGCCTTCCAGTCCATATCTCTCACGGAGGACGCTGAATGGAAGACGTTGAGTGCCAATGTTAGCGCGACCGGGGCTCAGTGTGTCTATGGCGCACCAAACGGAGATACGAGTCAGGCGGCTCTCTATATTGTTGGAGGAACCGTTGACGCTAGTCTCAACTACCCAGGCCTGATGAAGTACACCTTCGCGACCCAGCAATGGGAATGGATCACGCCCACGGACACCATCACCGCTAACAGAGTGAACCACGGCGCCACCTTCCTGGAGTCTACATCCCAGATTCTTATCTACGCTGGTTCGCAGGTAACCGGAGACACTGGCACGTCGTCCGGAACCTACACCATCAACACGGTCGCTCCCTACAGTGTCAGCTCTTACCCTTCCGGAGGTGCGCCGAACGTTGCCAGTCCTCTTCTCCTGCCATGGGACGAAAGCAGTGCGGTCATGCTGGGAGGAGGCGTGACCAACGTCGAAATCTTCACGTTCAGCGTTGCAGGTGGCTGGCAAAATATTGGCGTGCAACTCCCCGCGGCCATTGTCGACCCGACTACGACGAAGTGCACAGTGGTTGATGGTGATGATGGAAGCAAAGTGCTCGAGCAGTACAATCTTGGCGCCTCTCCCAACGAAGTCACGAGACTTGCCTTGCTGGGCGCCAATGGAGCACAAGCTACCACTGGCCAGGCAGTGGGCGCGAAGAAGAGGAAGCGGGACCTTACCATTAGCGACTGGCCATCTTACAACAGCACCCTCGCACCCGACACCACCCGTGCCGGTGCTTCCATTGCCCAGGATTCCCAAGGCCGTGCCATCATTGCCGGCGGCGATGACGATGATCCTATTGTCATTTTCGACGAGAAGAAGAACTCGTGGCTCAACGCTACCGAGTTCTTCTACGGAAGCCAAGAACCTACGAAAATCCATTCCTCTCCATCATCGATCTCATCGCTAACCTCGGCCACCGCATCTTCGATTGCTGCTGCATCTTCCACCGTTGCCTCGGCCATTGCTTCCGCGACTGCTTCTGGAGCGAGTTCTGCATCGTCTGCTGGGGATGGCGATCACAAGAACCGTATGTTGACGGTACTTGGCGCAACTCTTGGCACGATATTCGGTCTTGCCGCCGTTCTCATCATCATCCTCATGTTGCTTCGTTGCAAGCGTCAAAAGGAAAAGGCAGCTGGTGGAGAGAAGGGTGGAGAGAAGGACCGGCTCAGCTTTGCAGACAGGGGAGTCAGCCAATTTGGGGGATATCCCGGTGCAGCGCCCCCTTATATGGAAGACAAGAACGCATCTCAAACTTCCTTGGCGATCATCTCGGGCAAGTTTGGCAACGGTGCTAAGACGCACACTCGCGGCTTGCCCAGCGACGCCAGCACGGCTGGTCTGGTCAAGAAGCAGAGCCCACTTGCGTACAACGAGTCGCTCGAGATGTCTCAGATTGGCGACAAGCAGGCGGCGCCTCCGTACAGTGCTCAGAATCCGACGACGCAATCACCTCCAGCGGCTGCTGGGGATGAAAAGCCAAGTCGTAGCCGAAGCTCAGGATGGAGTCGCTATTTCGCTAACAACGAAGCGACCAACCTGGCCAGTGAGCCTTACGACCGCTCGACTTACGCGTCCAACCACTCCAACAGGCTTAGTGTCATGAGTCAGTCGGTATACGACACTAACTCGCGTTACCTAACCCAGCCTCCCCCGACCGGCAAGTACAGCCATCCGTCTCAGGTTGTGCCACCGTTGGACATCAGCTTTACCAATAATGCGTTCGACGGCAATCGACTCAGCCGGGTCGTGACCGGAAGTCCAACCATCGGGAACTCCCGCGAGGACCTCTCCTTTCATGGCATGGGGGCAGGTACGCCCATGCGCGCCGAGCTGGCACGTGCGAACAGTGTGAGTACAATCTCGAGCTTCGAATCAAGGAGAGTGTCCCACCAGGATGCGCAACAAACATGGACGCCTATCGAAGGCAACACTTGGAACAACAGGGCTCCCAGCAGTCTCTACCCCGATAGCAGGCCGACAAGCGAAGTCCCCGTAGGAGACGGGTCTAGCTCGTACTATCCCAACGATGGCGCGAGTTCCTACTACCAGAGGGACGGTACCAATTCCATGTACCCGCCCAGTCTACATCCCGACACTGCCAAGATGCCTGCTCCGGGCCGCGAGAGCACAATGACGGTCTTCCCTAAGGGTGTGCCCTCCGTTGTTCCGAACGAGGACGACAGGCAAAAAGCTCTCGGCAACCAAGACATGAGCTGGCTGAAGTTCTAAGCTCTTCCGATCAATCCTAGCCCATGAAAAACTACACAACAACCTTATCTCATCGATCTCTACTAGAGTCTTGCCTCTTCACACAGGCAGGACAGTTCTCGCGCCGGGGCCGGGGAGGCGCCTGATGCCCGAAAGGAGCCCCACGACCGACGGCAACGCCATCACACATCAAAATATCAGCATACGCGAGCGCCAGGCGTTCATCCTTGTCTGCTTCCTTTCTTGTCGCCTAGCGCAACGTCTTCATACCCCATGCGCAGCAGCAGCAATGCGTCTCGTTCTTGTCAATATTTTGGCCATTCTCAACACATTTCATTTATTGATCTCGACTTTATATTTTTCATCGCTCTCCCGGAGGTGCCATGCGTACGCCTTGATGGTACCTTAGCAGTCGTTACTGATACCCTCCGATTTTTTTTTCTCGCGCCTATCATCCTTTTCACGAGCAAGCTTGCGAAAGAAAAAAAAAACCACACTATGTAGCAATATGCATGCCATCATTTTGAAAGTGGTTCTTTGTTGTTGTTGTCGTTGTCATTGGTTTCTTTTCCGAAGCGGGTTGGTGTTGGAGAAGGGGAGTAGGAGCATGAAGGAGTGTGGGAGTGGGAAGAGAGGACAATGCTCTTCTCGCCTTTTTTGTTCTTTTTTCACGCGCGCTTAAAAAATAAAGGAGGGGAAAGTGGGGAGAGTTGAGGAGAATGTGAAGGAGAGAGATGGTTGAAATGGCTATAACATCATCATCGTCGTCGTCATCATCATCATCATCATCACCAACCAACAGCTAACTGTCTAATTTCCCCTGGTCTTCATCTCAAAGAATTACTTGTCATCTTTGTCGTTGGTTTACTGTTTGCTGGAAGAATGGGGAAGGGGGGCAGGGACGCTTTTCGATTTAATTTCCAAGTTTACCTCAGGCAGATACGATCAAATGGACGTTGGTGCACGTCTTTTTCTGTGCCAACGGTCACTCTTACCTCTCTTCGCACTTGCTCGCACAATACCACATGCACGCTCACACCAATCTTCTTGGCTATCTGGCGTTTGAATGTCTGGCGCTGACCCGATCGATTGATTAACTGAGGCTGCTGCTCGTCTGCTCCGAACTTTCCTACCCACCGCTCCCACTCTTCCTCGCCATCTTGTTCGCCCGGGTCGGCCGGCAAGGCGGTGGTGGTGGTTGTGGTCGTAGTGGAACCCTTTTGGATTGGCGAAAGCGTGCGTCATCATCGTGTTTGTTCCTTATCTTTGCGCTCGAGCTTTTCCGCGTCTATTTGCTCCGTCTCGCGGTAGTACATACGTACGTGTTTGTCGCGTCTTGATTGCTGTGCGGCGGGCCTGTTTCTCTCGGTTGTCGAAACGTTCATCTTTTTTTGGGAACGGGAAGGGGAAACAGAAACAGATGGGTTGCCGGACGGGACAAAATTGTGGGGAGGGCGAGCGTGCGTGCGTGCGTGCGTGCGTTGTTTTGTGTCGAAGGGGGGGGGGAGGGGGGTTTCGCGTTTGGGTTTTGGGGGCCGTGGTGTGAGGTGTTCTACCTGAGTCGTTTACACTTTCTGCAGTATGGGCGGGTGTTTATTTGAAGAGGGGTGCTGTGGGTGTTGATTATGTGTGGCATGGAGATATTGATTGCTCCGTGAGGTGGTGAGGATATATCGTCTGTCTTCTTTCTTGCTACATATGCTACGTGATGAGAATTTCTTTCGTGATAATCGTAACTCTTACTGGTACAGATGCTGCGCTTGTGACAGGTACAATGCGCACTATGCTACGTTATGCTATGCGTTGCCGTTCGCTTGAAGAGAACGAAAGAGAATTATGCGGCCGCTTGCGAATCAATCCGAGGTCACGATACCTCCCCGGGTCATAAAAGTCGTTTCCTTTCCCTCAAGACTCACGCCCACACCTCTACGCACCGACACCTCGCTCTTTCCTACCTTCCTACCTTCCATCACCAACACCTGCCCAAAGCAATTGACTGATCTACACCCCACTACTGCGCCTTCCGCCCATTCTTCCTCTTCCCCCACCAATCCTTGCCCACATCCATAACCGCACGACTCATGCTCCGATACAGCATCTTGCCCTCCATCGTGCCCGACACGAAGCTGAAAGCGATCAGCGCGACGATGCTGACGCCCACGACGACGCCGAACCAGGTCCAGAACTCGCGGACCTTGAAGGTCTGGTCCTCGAACTGGCAGGAGAAGTAGGCGGCCATGAGGGAGACGGGCATGAAGAGGAGGGTCGCTTTGGCGAGGAGGAGGGTGACGCGGGTGAGACGCTCGACGGAGAGTGATTCTTTGATGGCGATGAGGTTGAAGTTCTGTGCGGGTTAGTTAGTGGGATGGTTTGGTGAGGGGGTGGGGGAAGAGGAGGGAGGAGCTGGTTGGTGTCTTACCATCATTACGAGGCTCTCCTTCTGATTCAAGCACTCCTCAATCTCGCTGATGGCGTACAGCCTCGTCCGGTACTTGAGCCGCTTGAACCGGGCCCTCGCGGCCGAGCTCAGCGCCACGCCCAGCATGCTGACGTCCTCGCCTATCTGGTGCGCGTTGCTGCTCGCGCAGTACGACCCCTCGCCGTCCAGCAGCGCGGCGTCCTCGGGCAGGATGTGCGAGTTCTTGAGGCTGGCCAGCGTGGCCTCCTGCTTCTCGAGCACGCGGTCGATGATGACCTCGTAGCTCTGGTACATGCGCTTCAGCACCGACAGCTGCCGCCCGATGCAGTGCAGGCGGTCGATGTGCGCCAGCTCGGCCTTCTGCAGCAGGTCGTTGCGCAGCGCGTCCAGCGCCGCCGCGTACTTGTGCTCGCGCCGCGCCACCAGGCTGTACGTCGTGTACCAGTCGTCGAAGAGGTTGTAGAAAAGCAGGCCCGGCGCGTCGGACGGCCGGTGCGCGCGCTCCTCCTCGCTGTCGCCAACGCGGCGCCGGATGGGCAGGATGGCGATGGCGGCGGCGTGGGAGGGGTCGAAGGCTTTGGAGAGGTTGCGGAAGACGTTGATGAGGTTGCGGCGGATGTTGTAGAGCGTGTCGAGCTCGGGTCTGCTGAGAAGGCCGCGTCTCTCCGGGAAGGGGTCCTCGTGGATGTTGATGACGGTTTTGTCCTCGCACAGGAGGAGCCAGCTCCAGACCCGCTTGCCGTCTGGCAGGTCGTTGTGGCTGCCTCTCCGCTCGGCTTTCGTAGGTAGTGGGATGTCGGCTCTACGGGTTGTGTTGTACAGAGAGTTGTAGCCTAGACAAACGTATCGCCGCCCCTCGTCAACTGTCGACCAATGCCACACTTCGTCGATCAACCGGTAGTGGCTGATTAATTGCGAGAAGTCACGATCAGGCGATATTTCGTCCAGCTCGATGCTCGAATGATCTTCAGGGTCCAGAGCTGAAGAGGCGCTGAGGCCCATGCTGTTGTCCAGATGGGGGCGCTGTGGGCGGCGGAAGCGCCTTGGACGGTGGAATAATTTTGAGCTATGCTTGGATTCGGCGCGGTGCGGCGATTCTGGGAAGGGGTTGGATTTCATCAAGCCGTACAGCCGGGGAGAGAAGTCATAGTGTTTTGCGAGCACCTGCATAGGGAGTGAGTCTTGAGATACGCCCAGTGAATAGCATGAGTACTTACACCTATGAAATCCTTTTGCTGGTACGGCAGCCATATGTTGCTACGGAAGGCGTCAGGGATTGCTGGTCGATGTTTCATCGGAGATACTCACATCCATCTTCCATACAGGCTTGAAGGCCTCTGGAAGAAACTCAAGTCAGCTAATGTAAGCGGAGATTGGCCCGGGCTGGAACGCCAGAGATGCGGACAGGTGCACGTGCATAAAGAGAGAAAAACAGGAGTAAGACCATGGATTCAAAGGCAGGAGAGGCCTACAGGCTTGCTGATCAGCGCCTTAAGAGCGACGTCGGTGAGGTCGAAAGCGCACCAGGCATGGTCATCGCCGAAGTCGACGAAGAAGTTACGGCTTGAGGCGGAAAGGGCCTGGGATTGCAGACTTCGAAACTGCTTGGGATCGTCTAAATTCTTGATCTTGTCTACAAGCTCGTCGTTGGCAAGGCTGTGGTAGAAGTCGGGGACGACGCTCTCTTCTCCAGGCGACGGCGGGTGGTCGTGGTGGTTTTCGGCCATGCTCAGCGGGAGAGTCGCACGCAGCGCCAAGGAGGGGGTGACGGAGATAGTGGTAGCAGAGCGCGGGAGCAGTATTGTATTATTAACGTGGCCGTAGCTGCAGGACGCAGCCTTGTGATGGCTGGGGGCTTCCGCCTAGCAGGCATGCGCCGGGGTCACGCTTCAGCCGCGCGCGGTCACACGCAGCCGCGCTTCGCGTAATGCGCGTTGCGCAAACCAGTCATACTCGCTCACCTCCCCGATGAGACAAACACTCCTGCCGCGCTGTGCAGTACGTCAGAAGCACCACTCGGTCGTCGGAAATTCCAGATCCCGTCGTTGCCCAGCCGCGCCGCGTTGACACACCATGGCCGCCAAAGCCTCCACCATCGCGCCCCTGCCCAAGAGCTGCTCCGACGAATCCGTGTGGAACGAGCTCGTGGGTCGCCAGAGGGATTTCCGGCTCTTGTCCCTCAAAGTCTCTCCGGACGCGTTTGGCTCGACGTACGAGCGCGAGCAGCAATTTACATGGGACACCTGGGAGAACCGTCTCAGAAACCCACAAGCCACCACATTCGTCGCTGTCCCGGATCCGAAGTCCAAGCCCGATGCCGGTGCTCAGAGCACGCTGGACGCAGCAGAGATCCTCAAGCACGAGTGGCTCGGCCAGCTGGTGTTGTTCAGAATGCATCGGGAGGATCGAGCAAAGCTGTCAGCAAACGCCTCGCCGTGGACGGCGCTCCAAAACGATGACAGTATCGATGCTGATGCGCTACCGCATTATCATTTCAATGGCATGTTTGTTACGCCGTCTGCACGCGGCCGCGGAATTGCTCGAAGGCTCATCGAACATGCGCTTGCCGGCAGCGGTTCCGGCGGCGCCGGCATTGCGAGGTACACGGTCATCGTCTGGGCCAAGAACGAACCTGCGCGCGCAGCATTCGAAAAGTGCGGATTCCGGGTCATCGGGGAGGAAATGCATCAGAGCGGGAGCGACGAGTACGTGCGGCAGGAGCTTGCCCTGATGCTGGAGTACGCGTCGCGGTCTTGAGCGTGGAGATGCGGCACGGTGGTTAGATCGATTTTCGGTTGTGAAGGGCTTTTGAGGCTGCGTTAAGCAGGTCATCTGCGGAAATGTAGAAGCATCAGAAGACGCAGAGCTGCAAGATTCGCAGGCGGAGATCAAGGCGGAGCATCCGATCCTCTTCGCAATGTGCGCTAGTACTAGACAGGCTAGCTCTCGCTTACGCGGGCCTCGCGCACTCTTCTCTGGCGACTGCGCACATCGCGCCGCGAACTTTTCCGCCTCCACCAACGACCCTGCGCCCAGTCCTCACCAAAAGACCCCATTAGGTTCTCTTGGAAGACGGTTATTCATCATGTCGAAGATCACCGTCGCCGGCGTGGTAAGCAGCCTCGTTCCTGCGAGCCACTGGCGCATTCCCTCCCGACCCGTTTACTGAGCTTCTGCACAGCGCACCAACGTCAAGGAGCTCCTTGAGTACTCCAACGAGACCAAGAAGAGGAACTTCCTGGAGACCGTCGAGCTCCAGATCGGCCTCAAGAACTGTACGTCTACGCCCCTGTTGATGCGCCCGTTGCGTCTGCTAATCCGCGACAAATAGATGACCCCCAGCGTGACAAGCGTTTCTCGGGCACCGTCAAGCTTCCCCGCGTCCCGCGCCCCAACATGGCCATCTGGTAAGACCGCTCCCTCGAGGAATTCTGCGCGCAACGATGTCTGGCATACTCGGAGAAGGCGACGAGAAGATTGGAATCACAAGAAGGGATGTGCTGACGACGGGTATAGCATTCTCGGTGACCAGCACGACATTGACCGTGCCAAGCACGGCGGTGTTGACGCCATGAGCGCCGACGACCTGAAGAAGCTCAACAAGAACAAGAAGCTGATCAAGAAGCTCGCTCGCAAGTACGATGCTTTCATCGCTTCCGACACCTTGATCAAGCAGATTCCCCGTCTCCTGGGTCCCGGTCTCTCCAAGGGTACGTTTGGTCCATTTTCGCAGGCAGGCGGAGCATGTGCTGACAAAAGCCACAGCCGGCAAGTTCCCTACGCCCGTCTCTCACTCCGAGAACCTGGGTGACAAGATCACCGAGGTCAAGTCCACCATCAAGTTCCAGCTGAAGAAGGTTCTCTGCATGGGTGTGGCCGTTGGCAACGTCGCCATGCTCGAGGACGAGCTGATTGGCAACATCATGCTTGCCATCAACTACCTCGTCTCCCTGCTCAAGAAGGGCTGGCAGAACGTCGGTAGCCTTACCATCAAGGCTACCATGTCTCCTCCCAAGCGCCTCTACTAGAGTGGTGCACTGATCGGGGGTGCAGTCTGTTGTGCTTTGCGTAGCGCAATCGCGAGATTGGTTGCGTAGTTTACGAATAAAAAAAAAGACAAATGGACGTGCATTCGAGCAATTTTGGATCTCTACGCTTGATTTTGTGACTCCGTGACTTTGCTTTGAAAATGGCGTGAATCGCATAACGATGTGCCAAGACCAGCCGCAGAGCAAGCCAGGAACAGCCGCGGAACAAGCCAACGACGTATGTTGGCGTGAAGCGCTTGCGTCAAACATTATTACGCCCAGAGATCACGAATATCGCAGGGCTATTGCATTTGCTTCTTGGCCGTGGGCAGCATATTATCAAGCCGAGTGCGCGCTTCGCTGGCGAGGGGAGCGACAGAAAATTTTCAGTCGGGCGAAGCGATGTAGCGGCCATCCCACAACCACGATCCATAGAGCGGAATGCGCGCAGTTGGTAGGAAAGACGGACGCCGGGGTCGTTCAGCGAGGCCGGGAACGGAACGAAAGTCATTAAACGCGACTGACACTCAGCAAGCCGCCGTAGCGGAGCCTCGGTAGGTAATAGATTACCTGACTGATGATAGAGAAGAAAAGAAGGAGAGGCTGGACGAGGAGCCGCGACATTTTTGTAGTCCCGCCGATTTTTCGGCGCTAGCGACGCTTAGTCACGGCGCGCGGCGGGGTTCAGCCGGCAAAAGTCGTGGCCGCCAGTGCGTCGCTCGCCCTGTCGCCGCGCGACGCTCCGTGCCACCACACGAGCACCGCAGACACGATGGGCCGACTCCCCTCGCTGAGTCACAGAAATCAGAGCCGCCCCTCTTGTCGCCGAGCTTCGGGACGCCGGTGCCCGCGGTGTCCGTGCCGAACGATGCTGGCTGCAGCAGGTTCGCTGTCGCCTGCCCCTCCGGCAGACTGCGCCCTGGGCTTGACAGATGGATTCAATAAGCGATTCGCATGCGTCCCGCCATGACGACCGAATCTGCGCCAGGCCGTCATTTTTCGCCGTAACGCTCCTACACCGCTACAACTGCGGTTTAGCGGTCGTCATTCTGCGTCCGAGTATTGGCTGATTTTTAATCCGCCGATGACTATGCCCATGCCTTCTGTCCTGTACAAATAGTCGGCTACTAAATTCCATTCTTGTTTCCCATTTCTCCGTCACGTCTTTGATCTATACTGCGCGTGTGCTGCTAACTGGCATGGCTGCTGAAGGTGCCCTTCCTGGGGCTTCCAAGTAAGTCGCACCCACATGTTTGGACATCATCGCAATGCCATTGCTAGCCGTCGAACTGTTGATATACTCTTCATCTACTAACCCATTGACTAGGCCCCATGAGCCTCACGACTTGTTCATACCACCGCCGAGTGATACTAACGAAACATTACCGCCTGACCTCGAGGGAGAGTCCGACGAAGCTCGTCTGGAACGACTGGGCAGGCAAAGGCCCGACAAATTCCCCTCACTATGGGCCGAAATAGGCTTTGTCTACTCAGTCACCATGTCGCAAGCACTCACGGTCCGTACGAGTTCCGGATACCTGTATTGAAATCTAACATTCTCCAAGGAATATTTTGTGTCTGGCTTCAACGTGATATTGCCCACGGTTACGAAGGAGCTTGATATCCCCTCTACCTCGAGCACTTGGCCAGCGAACGCTTTCTCTCTCGTTGTTGCTTGCTTTCTTCTCACGTTTGGCCGGTTAGGTGTAAGTCGCCCTTCTACCGAGGTATCAAGCTTGTGAAAGCCCATTGAGCGCTAACATTGAAAACAAAAGGACATGTACGGTGGCTACCCTGTCTATGTTGGTGGTATTCTTTGGTTCACTGCATGGTCATTCATCGCCGGGTGGTCTCAGAACGAGCTTATGATGGATTTCTGTCGCGCGCTACAGGGCCTCGGACCTGCCGCCTACCTTCCCACCGGCCTTATGCTTCTTGGAAGCATTTACCGTCCTGGGCCGCGCAAGAATCTGGTGTTTAGTATTTATGGCGCCATGGCACCTCTGGGATTCTTCTGCGGAATCTTCTTCGCCGGCCTCGCGGCTCAGTACACCACGTGGAGGTGGTATTTCTTCATCGGCACAATCCTGTCGCTGAGCACCGTCGTTGTCGCTTACTTCGCTATCCCATCTGATAGACAGGACCGCAAGAGCATGGATGTTAGAATGGACTGGTGGGGCGCGATCCTCATATCGTGTGGTCTAATCCTTGTTGTCTTCGCCATCACGGACAGCGCCCATGCTCCGGACGGTTGGGCTACTCCTTACATCTACGCCCTTCTCATCGTTGGTGTGCTTATACTGGTTGCGGCGGTCTACGTTGAGGGTTGGGTGGCCGAGCAACCGCTTCTTCCATTCGACATTTTCCAGGTCAAGTACATGAAACCACTCTGCACGGCTTTGCTCTTCTCGTACGGCAGTCTGGGGATCTTTATGCTTTATGCCACGTTTTAGTAAGCGGTTGATTCAAGCTCTTGACTTGACAAGACACTGACGTTTCAAAAGTATGACGAACATCATGGGAGGTGAGCCTCTGCAGCTCGTAGCCTGTGAGACTTCATCCCGTGCATTGCGCCGAACTTCAGCCACTAATGACTGTACCCCAGGGTTCACTCCTATGGCGCTCGGCGGCTGCATTATTTCCACTGTAGGCGGTCTGTTCCTACACCGCATGTCCGGCACATTGATCATCATTGTGGCCGGTGCTGCTTGGATCGTCTCTCCCCTCCTCTTCGCAATTGCACCGCGTGGAGCCAACTATTGGGCCTACACATTTCCCAGCATGATTTGCGCGACTATCGCAATTGATCTCACGTTCACAGTCACAAATGTCTTCGTAAGTTCTTCAGATCAAAATTAATCGTCAACGGACACTAACTCGGTATTCCCGGCAGTTTACCACTAGCTTGCCATTGAAGCGGCAAGGTCTCGCTGGCGCCCTGATCAACAGTTTGGTGCAGCTCAGTATCGCTGTCTTCTTGGGCTTTGCGGACGTGACGGCGGCGCAAACTTCCCATTTAGGTCTCATGAAGAGCTACAAGGCTGTCTTCTGGTTCGAAGTAGGCCTTGCTGGCATGGCTCAGATACTGATGGTCGGCTTCGTCAAGCTCAAGCCGGCCACGAGCGATCTGACGGTGGATGAGAAGGCAGCACTTGAGATGGCCGAGGCAGAGGCACAAAAAAATGTGGAACGGGCAGCGAAAGAGGAGAGCGAAAACCAACATCCGTAATTGAAGGGACGAACGTGCATTGTATGTTATCTTCAAACATTTGTAGAGCAAGGGGCTCATCCACTCACAGGCTTTTTAATAATATCTTAGAAATTCTTCCCCACTACTGGTGCGGGGAAGCCCGCGGAGAGACAGACTACTTCAGCAATCACTGCCCCGCATTGGCGTCATTGCACGCAATTGCGGCGTGACTTCTGCAACCCAAGTAATCTGCTCGGTACCATCGCCAGACGTCCTTTTCCCGATTATCAACAACAACCATGTCGAGCTTCACAGAGCCTCAAGATGCCGAAACGCAATCGGACTACGACCTCTCGAAGCCAATCACGTCGCAGGCCGGTCTCCGCCAGGGCTTAACATCGTACGGCGACGCGCACTTCTCGCTCTTCCTGCGCAAAGCCTTCATCAAAGCTGCCGGGTACGGCGAAGACGCGCTATCCCGCCCGGTCATTGGCATCATCAACACTTTCTCCGGCTTCAACCCTTGCCATGCCAATGTGCCGCAGTTGATCGAGGCCGTCAAGCGTGGCGTGCAGCTTCACGGCGGCCTGCCCATCGAGTTCCCGACCATCAGCTTGCACGAATCCTTTGCTAGCCCAACCAGCATGTTCCTCAGAAATCTTATGAGCATGGATACTGAGGAGATGATTAAGGCTCAGCCCCTGGATGCGTGCGTCATGATTGGCGGCTGTGACAAGACCGTTCCTGCACAGCTTATGGGTGCTATCTCGGCGGACAAGCCAGCGCTACCGCTTGTCACGGGGCCAATGATGCCAGGGAGCCATAGGGGGAGGAGGATCGGTGCGTGCACTGATTGCCGGTCCAATTGGGCGGCGTATAGAGCTGGAGGATTGGATATGGAAGAGATTGCTGAGGTGAATGATGAGCTGGCGCCAACGGTATATTTTTCCTTTTCTTATACTTTCCGCCGCCCGACCAAAAGGAGAGAAAGACTCCAAGAAAAATTCAAGACCAAGACTTGACTGACATCTCTCTCGTCTTAGTCTGGAACCTGCGGGGTCATGGGCACAGCCAGCACCATGGCATGCATCACTGCCGCCCTCGGCCTGATGCCACTCCGCGGCGCCACCGCACCCGCCGTCTCAGCCGCCCGTCTACGCATCGCCGAAGAGACAGGCAAAAACGCCGTCGCCGCAGCCGCAGCCTCGCGCCGCCCCTCCACAGTCCTGACGCATGAATCCTTCCTCAACGCCATCACCGTCCTCCAAGCCATCGGCGGCAGCACCAACGCCATCGTCCACCTCATGGCCATCATCAACCGGCACCCCACCGTCGCCGGCACCATCACCCTCTCCACCTTCGACGAAATCGGCCGCAAAACGCCCCTTCTCGTCGACCTCAAGCCCAGCGGCGACAACTACATGACCGACTTCCACAACGCCGGCGGCATGCCCGCTCTCCTCCACACCCTCCGCCCCCTCCTCCACCTCCACGCCCCAACCATCACCGGCCAAACCCTCGGCGAAGCCCTCGCCGCCAGCGGCCACCGCCCCTTCCCCTTATCCACCACCATCATCCGACCGCTCACCCACCCCCTCCACCCCTCCTCCTCCCTCGTCATCCTCCACGGCAACCTCGCCCCGGGCGGCGCCGTCATCAAAGCCTCCGCAACAAAGGACCCCCGCCTACTCCGCCACACCGGCCCCGCAGTCGTCTTCCGCGGCACCGCCGACCTGGCCGCGCGCATCGACGACCCAGCCCTGCCCGTCACGCGCGACTCGGTGCTCGTGCTGCAAGGGGTCGGGCCGCGGGGCCACCCGGGGATGCCGGAGGCGGGTTTACTGCCGATTCCGAGGCGGCTGGCGAGGGAGGAGGGGGTCGTGGATATGGTGAGGGTGTCGGATGGGCGGATGAGCGGGACGGCGGGGGGGACGGTCGTGCTGCATGTTTCGCCGGAGGCGAGGGTGGGGGGGAGTGTGTTGGGGGTTGTGAGGGATGGGGATTTGGTGAGGGTGGATGTGGAGAAGAGGGTGTTGGAGTTGGTGGTTGGGGAGGAGGAGATTGGGAGGAGGGTTGAGGAGAGGAGGAGGGTGGAAGAGGAGGAGGAGGAGGAGGAGGCTGCGATGGAGGAAGGGGTTGGGAGTAGGAGGAGGAGGAGAGGGTATAGGGAGCTTTATGATCGGTGTGTTAACCAGGCGGAGAAGGGTGCGGATTTTGACTTTTTGACAGCGGCTGGATGCTGAAATTTGGGAGAGCACGACAGCTAAAGTAGGTTTCCAAGTCTTTTCATCAAGTTTTGATTAATCAGGACTAAGCAATGGAAACTACTTGAAGAGAAGGTCCAATCATATCCGTAAACACATCGACTAGAAAATATGAACACGCAGACGTCAATCTTTTCGGAAAGAACACCAAGCAGTAAGAGACACCCTCAAATCTACCCTAGTCCATAAAGCCGTTGGATATCGCCCAACCACTCCGAAATTTCCCTCTCCTTCCCATCAACATAAACATGCTTTGCAGGAATCGTCTCCAATCTCGGCAATTCCGGTACATGCAAGAACTTGTGACTCCTATCACACAGCCGATACTCCATCGTCCCATACTTCAGCTTCTTCAAGCAATCCCCGCAGAAGATGGTGCGGATGCAGTTCCGACAGATGTGCATCCCGTCGGCGTATTCCCAATGACGCCCGCACATGTTATCGCAGGAAGACTTCAAGCGCCTGCCGCCGCCGCCAAGACGTTGCATGTCGGACTCCGTCCTCAACGGGTTGAAGAAGCCGTTGTTTTTCGTCTGCTCTGGCTGCTGCTGCTGCTTCATCCGCTCCTGCTCTTGCTGCTCCTTCTCCAATGGCCCGATGAGAGACTTGGCGGCCAGGGCGTTCACGTCGTCGTTCATGTGGCCCAGCGTGTTGGACAGCCAGGTGTACCCCTCCCAGTCGTTCTCGTCTATGCCATCCCTGAGGATGTCCAGCGCGGGGCTGATGTGCTTGGCGGCGAGTTTCTTGGCGTCTTCGTTGCGGCCGGCGAGGAGGTAGGCGCGGGCGAGCAGGATCTGCTCGGAGCCCGTCCATTGGAAATTCGAGCCTCGGCGTTTGACGAGCTCTTCGAGTTTGCGGACGTAGTTGACGTCGTTTGAGACGTGGAAGTGGGCTTCGTTGGCTAACTGCAGGTAGGCGGAGGAGAGCTTGAAAGAAGTGATGCGTTTGACGTAGGCGGCGTCGCCGACGTCCTCGTCGGAGATGTTGGTCTCCCACAAGTCGATGGCCGCAGCGACGTCTTCGTTGATTCTGGGCTGCTGGTACCATAACGTCAGGCCGTAGAAGTAGCGAAGATACGCAAGGGCGTCTGCTTGGTATCCTGCGGTATTTACAGCGTTTTTGTAGACACTCTTGAGGAAGTCGATCCTGCCGGTCTTGCGTGCAGCAAAAGTGACGTTGTGATGGAAACTTGACGAATTTGCATGGGCTTGGAACAGTCCCGTCAGACCGGTTTCTCCTCCTTCGTGATGAGATACTTTGGCCAAATCCTCGAGGAGCTTAATGATGGCAGAAAAGTCACCCTGCCAATTTAAGCATTGAATGACTTTCTTGATCGTTTCATAGCACTCAGGCCGGCTCTCACGCAGCTCTTGGTATGCGGCGAGAGCGTCATCCAGGAGCCCGAGCTTCTCTTTCACCTCTCCATAGAGGAAAATGATATCTTTCCAGGTTTCCCGGAGGCCCTTCTGGAGATCTCGCTCGGATCTGAATTTTTGCATGACCGGCTCCAAACTTGCAAGCGTGCCTTTGGGAATTTGGCGTTCGTTCAGCATTCGAGCTGAGCACCAATCGGACATCCAACCGTCTGGATCACGCTTGCCGGCTTTCTCAAATGCTTTGTCGTAATACTTGAACCGCATCAGAGTGTCAATCAGTCGGAGTTTCCACAAGGTATCTTCTCGATCACCGACTCCCTCAGCAAACGCCCAGCGCTCAGCCTCAAAAATCATTTTCATGCTGAGCTCGGGATTTTCGAGGTCTGTATCGATGCAGCCACCATTGCGTTCATGGTGTTCGTTCTTCACAATCAAAGTTATGTCAGCGTGTGTTTGATAATGGAGCATCGTAGGCACTTACATTTGGAATGAAGCCCAGCACCCACCATGCAGCCTCAGCTACGTCCCAATCCTCGCGTTGGAGCCAATTAGAGGCCATCACCCTTGTTGCTTCCTTGAACAAGTTGCTAGATTGTTTGGAGCCGTAAATGAGGGCGTTGATTCGATCCTTCTCATCTCGTGACCGGAGACCACCAAGAACTTCGTGGTCCTTGAACCACTCAAGAGCCTTCTTTGCAACGCTTTTGTCATCTTGTTTGACGGACTTGTAGAGCCACTTCTGACGCAAGACCTGGACCCTCTCCTGGGTCAGCCATGTTGTGATGCAGTCTTTGTCCATGAACAATTTGAAGAGCAACTCGCCGATCCTCTTTCGCGTCTCCAGATTGATTTTGAGTAGTTTGTCGAGATCAATTTGAGACAAATGCCAGGGCAGGTATTTGATGGCATAATCGCGAAGAGCGGAGACTTGGTCCTTGTTCTCGCCACAAAATGCTTTGAGGCAACATAGGATCACTCTTGTGTGGCCATCCATGGGCTCGAAATGGATTTCTGCCACTTGACGCTGCTCAAGCGTGTCAAAGAACTCCGCAAAGCCAAAATTCTTGAACACTCTGTCCTCACACACCGACTCGAGGAATTTGCGGATGATGGCTACTTCCAGTTCATGTACATGTCCTCTGGAACCGTGAGGCATCATCTTGTCCATCTTGGCCAACGCAAAGAGTTCGTTTTCCTTGGTGAGACTCGGTGATTCGGGGTCTTGCTGTTTCTTCGGTTTCTTGAAGTATTTCATCGTAGAGTATGATCGAACAGTCTTCCCATCGACGACCAAAAGCGGCGAGTATTTCTGTTGTATGAGCTTTCTCAGGGACATCAGCGGTTTCTCCTGATGTTTCAGGAAGAGGACCGCTTTGAGCTCCTCGACAGTTGGCCATTCGTACTGGGGCAAGACTATCCAAGGTAAAATATCATTCAGATCATCAATATCGTGTTGATTGAGGTTCTTGTTCAGCCGTTCCACTTCGTGCCTTATCGTCTCGTCCCGAGTATCCCATGCTCGGTCCAAGACATCCCTAATCTCTTTCTTCCCGGCTTTCTTGCTAATGTCGTTCAAAATGAGACCCAACTTCTCATAATCACCTTTTGCGCTCGCAAGGAGTGTGGCTTCGACCTCCTTACGAAAACTGACCGTGTCCGAGTCGGTTTCCCAGGACTTGCTTACTTTCTCCATCCTTTTCGTGATGAACTGCCGGACGTCGTCCTGGTTGTATTCGCCGATGGCGATCCTCGTTATTGGAGATTCTTGAGCCGCCTTTGAGGTCTTTCGCTGCTTCCCAGAGCCTTTCAATTCCTTCTCGAGATCGTTCAGGTCGTCCTGTCCGCCCGAGACGAGGAGTCTGACGGAAATGAGCTCGTCTTCGAATTCTACGATGTCTCGAACAATTGGAAGAAACCAATGATCTTTCATCGCATGGCCAATGCCATCGATGACGATAAAGAACAAGCTTGCAGGCTTCTTGAAGGAGTTGATTGAGGACCACAATTCATTCGTTCTAGACAAGTGATCAGGTGTTCTGCACTTTTCGGCAAAGAACCTCCGAAAATTGAGGTCATTTTCGGAGAGCTGGAAGGCGATAGCGCTCAGAGCTTTGTTCATGGAATTTGCGTCTTGCTCATCTTTGTTGAAGTAGTAGTAGGCGACTGCTTGATTCGGCCGACCGTGGGAAGGAAGCATGCTCTGTAGATGATCTATGACGGCGGCGCATAGGTAGCTCCTCCCGTACCCTTCCTCTGCTTCCAGCGCATATACGGATGGTGTTGAGATGGTTTTCTTCTTGTATTCAGTCCAGGCGCGGAAATCGGATCTTTCGAACAGCCATGTTCCCGACGATTCGCTGATGTCTCTCAAGTGTGCCCGCTGCACATCACGCCAGGGCTGCTGGTTGGGGTCAATCTCCAGGGCTTTCCTGATCGTGACGAGACGTTGCTGCATGACGTTCTCTTCCCTCTCCTCGGACTTGCCTCTCTGCAAACTCTCGACTCCAACTCTTGCGCGAACGACCTCGCCCAAGCCCAGAGCCCCAACCATTTTCGATTCTTGGTCTGCAAGCTCCTCCATTTCCTTGAGTTTGGCGCCGACATCACTATCGCTGCGAACTAGGGCTTTGGCCAAGCGCTCCCACATTTTCTCTTTACCCAGCTCCGTGGCACGACCGCACACCCAGATGAAACAGCCCAGAAGATCGCGGACAATCTTCTTGAGGGCGGGATCGACGCGCTCTTCAAGCTTCTCGATGCTGGCGTATACACGGAAACGCGGCAAAAAGGGCGAGATCTTGTCGAAGAGATCGGCAATGGCTTGTTTTTGTGCTCCGTAAGCCCATCCGGTTTCTACAAGGTAGAATACCGCAGTGAAGCACAACTCGCAAGGCGGAAATGCCTAGATTGCAATGTCAGTTGCCACAGGATCATGTGCGTATCGAAATGAGATGAGAACAATATAACACCGTAACCATGCAAAAAGAAGAGGACGGACCGTTGTTGCTCCCTTGGCCGCGAGTTCTCCGAGTGCCATGACGCGATCGGTGACCTCCTTGACCTTGTCGATGTGTTTCTGTTTTTCTTCACGCTCCGCTTGACTGTTTTCAATCATGGTCACGACCTCGTCGATGGAGATGGACAGCTTGATGGAAGATTGGCGCAGGTTGGCCATTTTCATGTACTCTCTTGCGGCATTGTCCCACATGCCCTGGAAGGACTGGTCATCGATGGAGTCGTCCATGGCGACGGGCGAATGACGAAGACTGCAATCCAGCTTGTATCGCCCAGGACGTAGGAGGCTGGAGGAGCAAATGAGGGGTATTTAAATGACAGTTGTCATCGAATGCTCCGCCCCGGGGCCAAAAAGAAAGCTATAGACGAGAATGAGGCTCCTAATGACGGGTGGGAGATAAGCCTCGCTGAGTGTGCCGCGCTTTCTTGGTTGTGCATGGAGCTGACAAGCTGGGGAAGGGTGGCGACCGAGCGGGTGCGTGGCTGCGGCCTTGATTGGTGCAGAGGGACCCGGGGCATACATGATTTGGGGGCCAAGCCTGCCGTGGCGCGCGGGAGAGCTCGATGCATGCCTATATGCTGCGGCGGCTGCTCACGCGCACGGCGGCTAGCGCGAGAGTGCGGCGTGGTGATGTCTGAGAGCGAGCGCAGCCTGGTCTGTCAGCAAGCTGCGGCAACACAGGCGCGGGCGGGAGCGGGTCGCTTACCAGTGAGGAAGGCCGCTGCCTTGTGGGGGCGGCAGGCAAGCGCCCGCCTGATTGTGGGAAGCTGCCTGCCCCCATTCTTCCGCCACTCATACATCAGCGCAGCTCATCCACTTTCCTCAGCGCGCTGGCCAGCCGCACCGCCCCGTCCCCCAGTCTTGTCTCGTCTTCCAACATGAAACACAGCCTTACCCGCTGCGAGAAATCCTTGCCCACGTCAACACCGCGATCCTCATCACTCGCTACTGCGAAAAGCCCGCCTTCTCCAATGACAAGGCTCTCATCCTCCAGAGCCTTACAGGCAGCTCCATCTGCAGAGAGTGGCTTAGGAAGCCTCAGCCACGCAAAATAACCTCCTCTCACACAGTCGAAGGTGCCCCCGGACTGCAGAAGATGCTCCTGGATCGCCGACGAGAGGGCCATATATCGCTGCGCACATGCAGGAATGAGCGTCTCTACATGTGCGACTAGAGAACCGTTAGACAAAAGGCCGTTGATGAACGTGGACATGAGCTGCGACGGAGCTCAACATGCGGCGTGCCAGATAATACGTCGGCTCGACCATCCAGACACGGTTCGTAACCGCCAGATCCGCGAACACCTGCTGGATGCAAGCCGGGTTCTGGTTAGCTCCTCTAGTAATACATGTGCGATCCGCAACCATGTTGCGATGTTTTCTCTGAGCGGACTATATCTTTTATCCGGATCGTATCCGAGTCCAGGTGCCGAAGTCGAAGGATCGGACAGAGCTGCAACTGCTGCATCTCTGAGACGGTGGACTGGAAGGAGGCTTGGCGTGGGCCAGCCAGTGAAGAGGCCGATGCTGGATCCGGTCGTTGGAGGCATTGCGAGATTGGAGAAACGCGATCTAAGCAGCAAAGAAGACCAGACGGAAGGAGACGGACCCAGAAGACCTTTCATGTTCTTCCTGATTGATAACCTGCGAAAAAGCTTTCTCTTTCGCGGACTGCTGGCCGTCATCGGTGCAGAGCCATCCTAGCCGAATCCGGAAATGTATGCGATTGGACCAATCAGATCGCAGTATGTCTTTTTTGGGCCCTGATAAATCGGACCCGAGCAGTCATCGACTTGTCCACCGCAGGGCGCACGGAAGCAGTATAAAAATAGTGACTTTTCTGTCCTTGAAGCTCAAGCCCTCATCTCGAACTCTCCAGAACTCAGCAGTCTTTCGTCTCAACCCTCCGGATCCAAAAACAACAGCCTCAGCAAAATGGTTCAGATCAAACACTTCGAGGTGGAGAAGGTGAGCACCTACCGTTGAATAAAATCATCCGAGCTTTTGGTCGTGCCACATATTCCAGGCAAGACTCGACTGACACATATCAGTGGATGGATGACCACGAAACCTCAGCCAAACACAACCTCGCCGAGACATGCTGCGCCTCTATCTCTCTCCACGACCTCCTCGCGCTCTCTTCTTCTTCCTCCTCAACACCCTCTCCCACCATCCTAGACTTCTCGCAGAAGCAAGTCTACGGCGCCATCCGTGGTTCTGAGGCCCTACGATCCAACATCGCGGCGCTGTATTCCGATACTAACTCCTCCTCTTCCTCCGGGACCCCACCACCCCTAACGGCCGACAACATCCTCGTCACCAACGGTGCTATCTCAGCCAACTTCCTCGCACTCTACACGAACGTTGGCGCGGGCGACCATGTAATCTGTCACTACCCGACGTACCAGCAACTGTACTCCGTGCCAGAGTCATTCGGCGCCGAGGTCAGCCTGTGGAAGGCGAAGGAGGAGGAAGGATGGCGACTGGACCTAGAAGAGCTGAAAGGGTTGATCCGGCCGAACACCAAGCTCATAATCATCAAGTAAGTCCCCCCCCCCTCTTCGTGTCAGACAAGACAAGCAACTAACACGAAAACCCCCCCTCCAGCAACCCCCAAAACCCCACCGGCGCCATCCTCCCCCGCTCAACCCTCCAAGGCATCGTCGACATAGCCCGCCACCACAACATCCTCATCCACAGCGACGAAGTCTACCGCCCACTCTTCCACTCCACCCACTCCGACGACAACGACGACCACCACCCCCCATCCATCCTCTCCTTCGACTACCCCAACACCCTCGCCACAGGCTCCATGTCCAAAGCCTTCAGCCTCGCCGGCATCCGCCTGGGCTGGCTAGCCACCCGCAGCCCCGCCATCCTCGCCGCCTGCGCCGCAGCCAGGCACTACACGACCATCAGCGTGAGCCAGCTGGACGACGCGGTCGCCACGTTCGCGCTCAGCCGAGCCGTGGTGCCGAACCTGCTTTCGCGGAACGTGGCGCTGGCGCGGGACAATCTGGCGGTGCTGGAGGCGTTTGTGGAGGAGCAGGGGGCGAGGTGCGGGTGGGTGAGGCCGCGGGCGGGGACGACGGCTTTCGTGCGGTTTGTGGATGGGGAGGGTGGTGGAAGGCCGGTGGATGATGTGGTGTTTTGTGAGAGGTTGCAGGGGAGGGCTGGGGTGATGTTCGTGCCGGGGAGTAGGTGTTTTGGTGGGGAGGAGGGGGATTTTAAGGGGTATGCCAGGATTGGGTATGTGCAGGAGAGGCAGGTGATGGAGGATGGCCTGAGGGCTTTGCGGGAGTTTATGCGGGAGGAGTATGATAAGTTGCCGTTGGCGTGAATTCTTTTGAACGATAGTTGGGGAGGGGAGTAGGGCTTAGAATAGAACCAGTTCTTGACCGGTGTGCTGGAGATAGACGTCCCAGCGGAGATTGGAGCCGGAGTCCCAGAAGGTGCGCATTACTTCTTTCGCGCGCGTGAAATTGCCCATTCCAAGGATTTGCATGCTTGTCATTTTGGTCTTGATGATATGCCTCTCGTTCGGGTCGTCCGTTTCGCAACCGGCACTGAAAACGGGCCAGAGGGTAAGGATGTTAGCCGTTGAAAACTGCCGGATATTTCCAACCGCGTCGAGGATATGAGCTATGTCTTGTCTGACATTTGGGTGGTCTTTGGGCAGCAGCTGAACACGCCGGTGGAGATGGAGGAGAGCAGCGTGGATGAATGTGAGATGGGTATTCTGCAGCTCTCCGGCAAGTTCTCTCTCGTGGCTCTGTAACGTAACCTCCGAGGCAGTTCGCTGCGCAAGAGACAGTATTTTTGTCTCAATCTCCAGCGCCTCGTTTAATATCTCACGCTCAATGTCCTCACTGGATGCTTGGATCTCTTGAGCTTGCCGTAAACGCGCCAGGAATCCAATCCGGGCAAGAACCGGCATAAGATCCAGAGAGTATCCGCAGAAATCGTCAACATAATCGGCGCGGCAATTTGGCGTTCTGCCAATCGACCAATATCGGCCATCCTGCACGACACCTTCGCAGAGCCCGGATATACCGGCGGAGGTGTCCAAAGTCGCAAACCACTTGGCCAAGAAGATAACGAATGGATCGGCGCTCACGCTCTCTCCCTGCTTCTTGACGAAAGCACTCAGAAGTTCCTTCACTCCTGCGAGATGAATTTTCCATTGGTGCAGGTTGCCGTCACAGACGTCGTTCGTGCACAACGCCATGGCCGTCATGGCCGTCTCGACTTTGAGCATCTCTTTCGGATCATCCATGGCTGACCTGAGCCCAGCCACAGCGAGATTTGTGAATTTCAGGATGGTTCTCCCGGTTTCGGCGGAAGCATCAGAAATGAGGCGAGCATGATGGCTGCAAGACGATGCAAGAAGGGCATAGAGAAGGTGAGGCGTCTCTAAAGCCGTGGAGACAAGCCTTTCCTTGAATACTGGGGGTGCGAGCGGAAAGAGCACTGGGGCCGTTTGGGTGCCGAAGTGGTGCATGAAGAAGCGGGAATTGAAAGAGGAGAGAAACCGGGAGGGAATGAGGGCCGGCTGCTGAGGAAGAGCTGCAGTCTGAGGACTTGCATGCGCCGATGAATTCGCGTCTTTGGGCCGAGTGAGCGCGAATTGTACGGCATTAGAAGCCCGTGGTTTCCCCGGCGGCTGGCTGTTGGTGATGATAAAGTTGGACTCGTACTTGCATCCCCTCGGATAACGAACGCATCTTGAACATGTCGGCCTTTTCAGATCGCACTATCGAGTTCAGTCAGGATGATGCAATAGAGAGAGGACAAAAGTGTAGGGATACTTTTATTTTCTTTCTCTTGCACTCTGAGCACCCGTCACGCCGCCTGCGAGGAAGGACGAAAGTCGTGCTGTTCATCGCGCTGTTTCAGGCCTTGTCTGGACAGCCTTTTCCCTATGGGACATCTGTTTCGCAGGTTGTCCACATGGGGTCGTTGTCGCTACATGGCGGAAAAGAGTTGAAAAGACTTCTGTCGGAGGTTGGTCGAGGTGACGGGTCGCGTGCGCTGCAGTGCGGATGCCATAGGGCGCAGGCGCTGTCAGCGGGAAATTTGCGGGTCTTGCCAGACACATTGACAACCGCCAAAACCCTGTGCCCAGCAGACAGCGAGCTCAATGTGGGGAAGAAAAATATCCCCAAAGGCTTCTTGCCTGAAACAATAGACTCTTTATCACTCACTATAAAAGAACGGTATGGCATCCAATTGTCCACGATTGACCATTTGTATATCAGTATACATCTAACTGATCTCGATTCCTCTGCCAATAATAATGATCAGTTCTCGATCTACAAAGAACGATCATAATCATATATCGCCATCGACCTGCGTGTTAGCAGGTCCCCGCAGAAATGCTCACTCATGATCAAAAACGTCGACCCAAGGCGCCAAAAAGGAATACTGAACCCCAAGGCCTCGTCGCAAGCCTTTTTGTGTAGCGATACCAATCCCAAAAGCATAGACACTCCAGAACAACCTCCAACACAGAAAGATTTTCAAGCTGCAGCTCCGTCCACTTCGTTGCTTGGAGTATCCGGGGTGGCTGTCCCGTCTCCGTTCAGCAAGCCCAGGCGCTCCTCCTCCTTGCGCTGGCGAGCGGCTTCGGTTTCTTTTCGCAGGGCTTCGAGATTCCATGCGCCCTCGTTGTCGTCGTCGTCGCTGTCTTCGCTGTCGTTCTGCCAGTCGCCCTTCTCGAACAGCGCGCGACCGGTGGCGTCCTTCAGCTTCTTCGCCTCCTCCTCGGCAGCCTTCTTGTCCATGCGGTCCTTCTTCCACTTGGCAAACGTCTCCTCGGTGACGGGAGTGCCGGGGCCTTGAAGCTTGTGGCGCTCCGACTCCAGGAAGTCCTCGAGCGTGAGCGTGTTCAGAGGAGACTTGTCCATCAAGGCCTTCTCGGCAGCGCGCTGCTCCTTGGTCTTGATGACGAATCCGGGCGGCAGCGCGTGCCTGTACATGCACTTGTCGCCGCCGTTGGGGCACTGCCAGAACCAGCCGTACTTCTGGTTCTCGATGGCCTCGATGAAGAACTTGCACACCTTGTCCGTCGTCGTCCGCGGGTTGCCGTGCTTCGACGTCACAACGTTGCGCAGCTTCTCCTCGTCCCAGGTGGACATGTCATCGTTCTTCTTCTCGTCCTCCTCCCCTTCGCGCGTATCTGCGTACAGCGACCTCTTCTCGGTCTTGCGCTCGATGGACAGGTCATGCGAGAACTTGCACTTCTTGCCTGCAGCAACCCCATGTTAGCAGCCGCATCGCACCTCCCTAATCGCCCCGTGGCCAGGAAACTCACCCTTGTCGCAGTGGCCTTTCTTGAAAAACTGGCACACGACCGTCTTGGGGTCCACGCCGAACGGCACCTTCTGGGTCTGGACGGGCTTGAACAACTCGGCGGCCTCCTTGCGGGCCTGCTCGGCGGCCTTCTTCTCGGCCTCGCGCTGCGCCTTCTCGGCGTCCTTGCGCTTCTGCTCGGGCGTCTTGGCCGAGGATTGGGCCTGCTGGATCTGGCGGATCTGCTTCTGCGCGGCGCCGCCCTTCTTGTTCTTCATGCCGAAGGTCTTGTCGACTGACGTCTTGGCCGCCTTGGGCTGATTTTTGTCCTGCTTCTTGGGCGGCATGGTGGCGGCGGGGGTGGTGGTGTCGCTGAGTCGGGTCCTTGAGCACCAGAATTGGCGAGTTGCGTGCGCGAGGGCGGGTTGTAGTCGTCGTAGGCGCGGATTCGGGGTGGTGGCGGCCTAGAGAGCGTGGGTGAAGTTGGAGGAGGGACGAGGCAGGCGGCGTTGGTGAGGAAGCTGCAAAGCGCAAGCCAAGGTAGGGCGAAGATTCACAGAATGACGGAGGCAGGCTGATTTGGTGGGGACAGGCTGCCCGCGGAATAACCCGACCCGCCGAAGAAGCCCGTCGAAGTGGCGTCTGGAAATCGTGGCCGGCGCTCGGGGCTTGCGACGGCCGCGTTCGTGTGTCGCGACGGGGCTGCGGCAGCTCTGGCCCGCAGCTCCAAGTGAACAGATACATCAATTCCCTCCCGCCGCAACCACCCGTCTTCTCCGCACCCCGTCGCCGCTGTCTACTTCTTGGTATGCGCGCACGCGCCTCCTTCCAGCCAGCGTCCCTCAATTGACCAGAACTCTTGAGAACAGCGCCCCCGAGTCCTGTCGTTTCGAGCTTCCCCGGACGCGCAATCGGCCACCATGATCACCGACACCTCCCTCTACACGCTTGCCATCTTCCTGGGCAGCGCCGCCATGCTCATGATCGTCCTCTACCACTTCCTCGAGGTCAACGCCAAGGACGCCGAGCCCCTCTCCAAGGACCGCAAGGCCGACGCCATTCCCGCCGCTGGCAAGGCGAGGAGCTAGATCGCACACGTCGGTGTATAGTCGGGGATCAATGCTGCGGTGGAACGGTAGGGTGCGGAAAGTCGCGAATGCGTCTGCATGATGCGCCTGGCTTTGATGTATGTAATGTTGGCTGCATCAGGCTAAGAGGACGGAAGGACGCTGCGGGATTGCGTGCTGTTTGTTGTGCACCGCAACGAGGCGGTAGCTGAGGATACCACGAGGGCAACCTTATTGCATGGCGTTGGTGGGATAACATTTGAGCCTCTCAGAGAGTATCACAAAAGGATTTCTTCTTGCTATTAAACGTGTATCTGCAGTTCTGACGAACGCATTTCGCCAGGCTGCGGAAGCTGGCCATCTCAGCTTCCTTGAGCCACCGCCCCGAGAGCAAAACCAAGTGGTATTTCTCGTAACACGATGGGTAGCAAAGCACCCCTGGTAATGACCTTTGATTGCTCGAGGCACCGATCGTGCAGTACCGTCCCATAATACGCCTTTCAACCTTCAGTTGCTGTCGCTGACGACCTCTTCGAAGTCTTCGTCGTCGAGAAAGCCCAATCTTCTTCTCTCATTCGCCAGCGTCGCACCACCACGGTCGATGCCCGGCCCAATGATCTTCTTCTTCAGTTGCAGCGCTGCCTGCGCTTCCCGAGCTTTTTGCTCTTCTGTCTTGAGCTTGGGCCTGCCAGGACCCCTTCTAACCGGGACCGCTGCCGGAACAGCTGTCTCGGTTGATTCCTTGAGTGGTGCTGAGATCCGAGGGGTCACTTGACGGCCGGTCCGGGTGTCACTCAAGTACGCCTCAGAAGCCGAGTCATGGGACTCTACTTCAGCATTAGTGAGGTTCACCTTTAGGGGAGTCGCAAAAAATAAGTGCAACTAACCCGATAGACCACCTACGTGGCCATCACCAAGCTCCCATGACTTCGGTCCAAGATGAGCGAACTCAATATGATCTCTTAAGTCTTCATCAAGACTAAAGCCGTTCGGTTTGCCAGTGCGCAGATCCAAGGACCGTTCGTTCTCCTTACAGCCTTCCCAGAAGCAGGGCCACCTCTTGTTCGCATTCTGTTTCTGGTGAAACTTGAACACATGCTTCCTGAGGGTCTCTAAATTGTGAAGCTCAGCGGCGCATCCTTCCCACTGGCATTTAAAGACGCTGTATGAGACGAGCGCCCTTCTGGTCGATGCGACGCTTGGTGAGCGCGACTCAATTACGACCATGCCCTCGGAAGTTTGAGATGTCCGTAGACCACTCTGGTGTGACGCGCTCGGACGAGATGTAGAAGTTGGTTGAGGTGAAAGCCCGGCGGCCCGAGCCTGAGCCTCCTTCGAGTGAATGGCTTTTCGCCATCCGACGGGCCTGCCTTTCTTTTTGGGAAGCGGAGTCCCATCAGGAGCATACTGCGTGGACCGAAAAACTGAATACCCGGCGGGTTTCATGCCCTCACCACCCGTAGCAGCTATGGGCGATTGTGGTTTGTTGGGTGTGCCGACGGTCGATGATGAAGCGCGGTCGCGGTCGCGGGTAGGCGGAGTGGCACGTGCGTCACGTGCGTCACGGGTTTCTGCCGCGCCAAATGCCTGTATCCGGCTTTTCGGTGGTCTGCCTCGTTTTTTTTGCCATGACATAGAAGAGGGCGAGGACATTGGTGGTAAAAAGGAGAGTGCAGGGGTAGCAGGAACTGTAGGTGCAGGTGCAGGCCTGGCAGGAATTGTAGGTGCAGGTGCAGGCCTAGCAGAAGTTGTAGGTGCAGGCGCAGTCGCAGTCGTAGTTGCGGGCTGAGGCTGCGCTGGACGCGGACGAGGTTGCTCCTTCGGGACGTCTTCCTCTTCGTCATCGGCGTCTTCATCCTCGAGCTCAGTGACTTCGGATTTGAAAGCTTCTGGAGGCGGGCCACCGGGGTCGATCAAGTCCCATCTCAGCGTACTCAAGTCGGAAGTGTTGTCCACCTTCTTGAAGGACTCTTTGAGGATTTCTAGATGACCATTGAGCGGCCTCATTTCCGGGTGCTTGCCGGTCGCAAGCAGGACATCGCGCGCTATCGTCTTCGCGTCGTACGTCGATCGACGGAGGGCATACTTGCGATTCAGGGGCTGAACAACATCCATGTTCTTCGTCTTCTCGTCTACGTGGACCACGGTAGGCAGCTGAGCGGGATAATAGTTGCCGTGGTCCTGTGGGTACTGGTACAAGACGGAGTCCGGAGGAGCAGCCCAGGCAGGCGCAATATCATTATTGGTATCTGCCTGCTTTTTCGCAAGAAGCTCGTCATCGTCGGACAGCTGGGTAAGGTCGACTATTTCGCTGAAGTTGCGTTTCCGCGCCGCATCCGCCTTGGTAGCCGGCTTTTGGCTATCTTCTCTCTGAGAGGAACTCTGCTTACTTCCAGAATTTTGTCGGTCGTGGCGAGCGTACGCCATGGGCGCAACCGGGATCTGTGGCGGTGGCGTGGGTATTGCCGGTTGTGTAGGTACCGAAGTGCCAGATGGGGCTGGAACGAAATACGGACTTCGGAATTGCGTTTGCTCCGGTGGCCCGTAGGGTGACTGTGGATTTTGCAAGTGTGCTCCAACAGTACTGAGCCGACTTACAGGACGACCTGGGTAGGCAGAGGGCTGGTTGCTCTGAGAAACTAGAACAAAAATCAGTTCACACTTTATTCATTGAAGAAGGTGGTGAGCATTCAGGAGCTTACAAGGCTGGCCAGGAATATTTGGTGCGTTGGTGGAAGGAGGAAGTTGCTGCTGAGAGATACATATAAGCATTTGCACCTATGAGCGAGAAGCAATCTTTCACTTACCCCTGCAGCATTACTCTGACCAGCTGCGGAAGCCTGTGCCCGGCTTTGTTGATTAATGTCAGGGACCGCTGCAAGCAGCGTCCTTGCGAATGAGGCCCTCTCCAACTTCAAACCTTGGGATTCTAGCCACTCGCATAGCTCGATATACCTGGGATTCCGATTCAACAGACTACAAATTTCCTCGGGCGAAACCTGCTTATCACGATTTTCGGGAATAGAATTGAGCCACTCAGATGCTGCCTTTGAGATCTGGTCCTTTTTGTCCGCTGGCCACGTCGTATTTCCGCTTGGCGGTTTGAGCTTTGGTGCTTTGGCAGGTTTGGGAACAGGGGTTCGCGCTTGGTGCGGCGGCAGTTGCTGCTGCTGCTGTACTTGCTGTAGTGCTGGCGGCTGTCGTGGCGGAGGTCTCTGGGTCGTGGCTGTAACTTGTCGAGCTGGAGCGCTTGTGGCAAGAGGCGGCGTTGGGTGAACGGATTGTGTCGTGCTTTGAGCCAACGGCCGATTTCCCTGCTGTGCGGAGATCCCAGGTGCTTGACTTGCATGCGAAGCAGCCTGGTTCGGCGGTAGATGATTTCGTCGTTCCTCGTCCCAGATACGTGCGAGTAGCGCAGGATCTTGGCTGTTTAACTCTCTCATCCGGGCCATCAGCGCCCTCATTTGCGCCTCGACCTCGTCCGGCGCAGCCTGAGCTGGCGAGGAAGAAGTTGCAGCTGTGGTGGCCTTTGACATTTTTGACTTCGTGTTAGCCTTTTTCTCTTTGTTTGCCCTCTCCTGCTGCTCTTGATCTTGCTTTGCCTGACGAGCTTGTTCAGCTCGCCTTTGCTGCTCCTCTTCCCGTCTCCGTTGTTCTGCTTCCTCCGCTTCTTTCGCCTTGCGTCTTTCTTCGGCCTGCCGAGTTTCTTCGGCTTTGCGGGCTTCTTCAGCCTCCCGCTCCGTCTTTTCGCGCTCGATTCTCTCCCTCTCAGCTTGTGCACGCTCTTCTAACGCTTTCGCTGCCCGCGCCGCTTCTCGTTTCCGTTGAATTTCCGGCCACGGGTCATAAACTTGCGTAGGATCAACCGTGTCGAAACCACGCGAATGAGATGAGTCCGCTTGCGTACGCTGCTGATCGCTCCACTGATACGTCGCTGTGGTTGCTATTGTCTGCGTTGGTTGCGTGATGTGAGGCAACGAGCGACTCGCTTGATCTGATGCATGCGCTGAAGCTTGCTGTGCTACTGACGGGGCTTGATAAGCAGTTGGTACCTGTGGTGAAGTCTTCGCTCGTTGTTGCGAGTTCGAAGGCTGAGTTCCGGGAGCCTGATACCCAGCATTCGGGAGTGGTAGTCCAGAATGGCTCTGCTGTCGGGCATTGACTGCCGGCGAACGTTGTGTGCTCCTTCCTGCAAGAGAATTTACACTCCTAGGACGATCTTGTTGTTGGCCGTATCCCGAATAGGAAGCGGTGTATGAGGATCGAGGACTATCGTACGCAACTGAGGCATGCTGCGATTGGGCCGCAGAAATGGCTTGGTTCACCACCGCGGACTGCACGTTGGCGCGCTGAACAGAGTCGCGGAGACCGGAGGCATATGCTAGATTCTGTAGGTCTGTGGAAGCGGGATTCCGAGCAGCTCCAGCGGATCCTGAGCTTGCGCCATAGTTGGTCGATCCGTACGAATAATCCGAAAGGTTGTACGAGGATCCGGAGGGAGCATAAGCTTGCGCAGAGTACGAGGAATACGATTGGGTCACAGGTTGACTTTGAGAGGGATATTGGGCGGCATTCCCTGCCGATGTCCGTCTCTGGGCCGAAAAACCCGTATACGGTTGCTGTTGGGCCTGGTGGTTGGATGCACCGTAATAATTCTGGCTGTAGTCTGGAGCCATTTCAGGCTCGCGTACGGTGAAGGGAAGGCTCAGTGACACAGGGCACGTGGGATGTGGGCATGGAGAGAGAGTATCACATCCGGAGGAGGGCCGTGGCGACGTTGGCGGAGATGGCAATCGCAGTGCAGGGGCGGTCGCGGGACGGGGATGACCGCGGAACAATGTCTGGCTGCTGGCGCGACGCGTCGCACAGCGGGGCGATGGCGACAGACGCGCGACGAGGAGCGAGAAGGAGCGGCGCCCGCGAGGCGACGCGATGCGCTTCGCGTCACGCACGAGGCTGCCGGCATTGCGCCGGCGACGCCAAGACTTACCGGCATTTCGGGAAAACCCAGCTCCGCTTCGTCAATCTCTCCCACAACGTTTTTGCCCAAGGACCTTGCAGGACGACGAGACGACGACGTTAACCCCGACCTCGACAACACCGACACCACCTCCGCGATGACCAAGATCCAGAACTGTATGCCGCCCCCGCGCCGGTGCATGTCGTCCTCGTGGCCCGTCGCTAACCTGAGCGCGATGCAGCTGTCGCCTCCTCGCGGAGGAAGTCGCGCAAGGCGCACTTCAGCGCCCCCTCCAGCGTGCGCCGTGTCATCATGAGCGCTCCCCTGAGCAAGGAGCTGCGCGAGAAGTACAACGTACGATTTGTCCTCACCCTGCCAGCCCGGAACCGAGCGATTGCCGGACATATACACTTTGGAACACGGCGCACAGCAGCACAATTGCATACAGGCAGACGCTGACGAGTGTCTGCGAGCAGGTCCGCTCCATCCCCCTCCGCAAGGATGACGAGGTCATGATCACCCGCGGCTCCAACAAGGGCCGTGAGGGCAAGATCACCTCCGTCTACCGCCTGAAGTACGTCATCCACATCGAGCGCGTCACCCGCGACAAGTCCAACGGCCAGTCCGTCCCGCTCGGCATCGCTCCCTCCAAGGTCGTCGTCACCAAGCTCAAGCTCGACAAGGACCGGGAGAGCATCCTGGAGAGGAAGGGCAAGGGCCGCGAGGCCGTCAAGAGCAAGGCGTAGAGGCATTCAATGGGGAAGTTGATGGGTTGACGAAATTCTCATTGCTTGGTTGAGCCGGCTCCAAGGGGCGCGGTCGGCTTTCACGGTTTCAAGCGAACGGAATACACTACCAATTCGGCGTCTCAAAAAATGTTCAGTCCAAAAGGTGCAAGGCCGCGTGTGGGGTGTTCAGGGATTATGGACTCGACAATAATCAAGAACATCCATATCCGGCCATCGGTCGTCCCATGCGTAGATAGTGAGATTCGACCTGCTGACCGCACAAGTTATGGACTCCCTCGAACCTTCCTCCGTCCCAACCATCTTTCGAGCGCAGCCCATTTGCCTAGTCCCCAGGCACCCAGCCCACTCCAAAACCGCTAGAATATCTACTCGGCAGACCTTCTCGATGACTGCAAGAAGTTATACGACTAGCGAAGAACGATCTTTTGTCTTTTACCGAGACTTGTCTCGCCTGCAGACTGTCCATTGAGGCTTTGGCCGATGAAACGGAGAGTTTGATGGCGAGAGACATTTCTTCTAATGATTTTAAGTTTCAACAATAGCAACTTTCGCACAGAAATATCACTATCTTTTCATTCCTAAAACCCCTCTCGAATCTCGTGAGCTTCCATGAATTCAGCCTGAATCATACAAATCCATTCCATGCACATCTTTTCATGGATTCTTGAGTCAAAATAGCACGCCTTCCCCCTTTACTCCCAATCCGAGTCACCCAGTAGTCCCATTCGAAAGCTCACGAAACGACAAACCCCTTGCTTTAGATCATTCGCGTAAAATTAAAGTGCATTTGCTACAGTTCTGACAGCTTAAGCCCCGAATGACTGCATTTGACACCGAAACCTCCCAGTATCCTTGTTTTGCTCTGTGATTTAATTTAGAATGTTCCGCCTTTAGCTGTTTCTGCCACGCATGGCATAGCTACCCACGACTCTTTGATGCCTCTAGCAATTACCCGCCGACTCCGAAGCGCCCTAATGAACTGAATAGATAACTCGGGGGTATCATCTAAGCGGCAGCACGAGCGCCACGACCTACTCCTACGTCAGTATCGATGGAAAGCCAAGACTAGCACGTTGCACCGATGCGAGCTTACCGAATCCGCCACGGAACGAAGGCTTGAAATCTCCCGGCGCATCGCCCTCCTTTCGCCTGTAATCGCCACGATCTCCGCCCCTGGCATCGCGATCAGCGCCTCCGCGCCTCTCACCCATCATGCCACGGGGAGGGGCCTGAGTGCGCTGCTGCTTGATATGCGTCTTGGGCACGATCTCAGCAGGGAGGTGAAGCCACTCGCGCAGGTGGTCAAGACCCTCGGGGGTGAGGGTATAGTAGTACCACTGCCAGCTGAACTGGGTCTTGAGGTAGCCGCGGCTGGTCAGAGACTGGCAGGCCTTGATGACGTAGAGGTTGTCGGTGTCGAGCTCAGAGTGCTTGCAGTTGTAGTCTTTCTTGGCGACGAGTACGCCCTCTGTTTGAACCCCAAAGTGGTGACCGTGTGTCAGCCTTTCCGTTTTGATTGTTTTCATTATACGTGATAAGTAGCTGCCCGTTCAGGGCGCGCACCACATACCACGAAAGAGGTATCTGCGAATGAACGTTAGCTTCTCTATACCAACATATCAGGAGGACTTACTCATGGATCTTCTTCCTGTCGGCCTTGGGGATGAGCCTGTAGGGCCAATCAGCGCGTATTCTTCGGCATTGGCAGCCCGCGAGTCGTACATGGTGGGCAGAAAGCTCGATTCACGGGTACGTTGATGGGTCTGGTGAGATTGGCTTGAAACGTCGTGTCGTGATTCAAAAGGAAAAAGAATATCGAAGTCGTGCCTGGAGTTGTGCGCGACGACGCTTGGACCACCCAAGGTTGCCTGGATCATGCATGCCAATGACGATGCCCCATCGCGGGGCACCCGATGCACGAGCTCTCTCCCTCTCTCTCTCTCCCCCTCTAACCCCGCCACAACCTCAACCAAACAACCCTTTACACAACGAATCCCGAACCAGCTCCTCCGCGCAAACCTCCTCCGACCCTCGCCCTTCCTCCCCTCACCAACCCCCGACCCACCCGACCCCAAAAACAACATGGCGACGGCGACGACGACCACCACCACCTCCACAGAACCCTACAAATTCCCCCCCCACTACTCCTTCCCCCCCTTCTTCACCCTCCAACCCGTCGCCGCCACCCGCGCCTCCCAACTCGCCAGCTGGAGCACCTTCATCCAATCCTACTGCCGCCACAACCGACTCTTCCAGCTCTCCCTCATCGACGCCCTCGACACCGACCTCTTCTGGAACAAGAAGCTCAACCGCCGTCTCGCGCTGCGCGACGCCCGCGACGTGCTGGGATATATGGCGAGTGCTGAGGGGGGGCATCGCGCGGAGTGGGTGGATGGCGAGAGGAAGGGTGCTAGAGGAGGAGGGGGGGGGGGCGGGGGAGGGGCGGAGGGGGCGGAGGAAGGGGGTGGACGCGTGTGGGTGTATTGGCGGAGGCCGGAGGAGTGGGCGAGTGTGATTGAAGGTTGGGTGAGTGTGGTTGCGTTGTTTCCTTTCTTTGCCTTGTTGGGCTTAGGCTTGGGCTTGGGGGTGGGGGTGGGGGTGGGTGGTTAGTGTTGTGGTTGGGCTGATGGGGGGCAAGCATATGGTCGCGCGTTGCCTTTGGCAGCTGGACGTGCGTGTTATGGGGATGATTGCTAATGGGAGGTTTTCGTGTAGGTGGATGCAACAGGCCAGAAGAACACGGTGCTTACGCTCTATGAGCTCATCGAGAGCGATGCTACAGCATCGCAAGGTATGTCTCCCCTGATCCTCGCCACTAGCAAGCCTGACTTAACATTGGCAAAAGAGTTCCACGGCATGGATGCCGAATTGCTGCAGAAGTCCTTGCAGGTTTTGGTCAAGCGTGGAAAGGCACAGATCTTTGGAAGCGAAGATTCCTTGGGTGTCAAGTTCTTCTAGATGCGAGAGTGGCCTGTGTTGAATTTGGATAGGACACATCCGCTTGTGTGCGTTATGAGCGTACTCGCTAGAGGGATCAAGGGCGATCGATATCCTCACTATTACCCAGTGAGGCCTCCGGACTAAGCAGCTCTAGCAAACAACCAGGGCGGCACGGGTTTTGGATGAGTGATCTCATCTGGTGAACGACTCGGTGCCATTCGTTGCTGAAAGAGGCATTCATATGGATCTCATCGCGCGGAGATACATTGGTGGGGAAAAGAAGGGCGCGAAAAGGATCAAGGAGTAACAGGTGAAGTGAAGGGAAGAAAACAGACTTGGGACGAGACAGTCTCAAGCACCCGCGTAAGTTCGCGAGTCCATCAAAGTCAGGCCAAGGGGAACGATCTCATTGAAGGAGTATTCAGTGAGTTTATAGAGTCATCTGCCCTTGCGTCCAGTTCTTGCAGAAGCGACAAGCAGAGGGGTACGAAAGGCACATTCTATAAAATGCCGACTGGGAGCCTGGAATGGACTCCGTGCGGCTCTGCTGTTTTGACTGACGTAGAGTCAGACTATTTACGTGTGGCACAGACGTGCACATGGTAGACATAGCACAAATCATGCAAGATTATTCATGGCACTCGCATTCGGATATTTGAAGATAGTAATTACAAGGCTTTCATGCTTCCGGTATAGTTCAGCGCGGGATCGTAAATGTGGGTGGGGAGAGATGAAAGGAATGTCGGATAATTATCCGCCATCGTGGCTAGAGTATGCGCATGCCGAGGCAGCCACGTCGGGCCAACTGCAAGAGCCACTCGATTCGTGTCTCCACTTGCAGCATGCATTGTGATCTCGAATCTCGCGTTTCTAGGGTAGCCGTTCGATTGGGTCAGGTCGGTGCAGGGAACGCGTGGGGTTCCAAAGTCGTGATTCGTTCGATCGTTGCGGCCATGTGTTTCATGGAGGTGGAATTGCCGGCTGCTCCTTCGTGACTGCTTGGCCGAGGCCTTCTGGTGCCTGTCGAAAGAGGACGATCTCTGACTGCTTGAAGTAGCGACGAGCGTCTGCAGAAGTGACGTGAGTAACAGAAGTGGGAAAACTAAAAAGTTCGAGAAGCTGTGGTCGTACCTTCGTCGATGAGCACCAGGCTCAGGTAGTAACGCGTCGAGTATTTCTTATTGACTTCACGGAAAGTCGGCGTGAGGTCGAATCCGCCCAGGAAGAGTCTGATCGGGATAGTCTCGCCTGGTAAAGTCAGCATGGTTTCTCGAGCGGCTGAAAGCTGGCTGAAGCATACCTCTCGAAGGCGACCCGTCCATGATCTGAGTGATATTAGCCATCGTATGCTCCAAACTGAATGGCGCAGAAAACGTACCTCGAAACGCACCAGCGTCTCGCTCTCGTTGTATTGGTTCGGAGCAGCCCCCGTTGTCTCTCTCCTGATGATAGACAGCTCCATGTGCTTGATCTTTAACCGAACCAGCAGGAAGTAAATGCGTCCGACAATGACATCCTTGAGGTGGTATTTCGACTTGGAATACTCAAACTCGATGTGCAGGCAGTCCTCAATGCCGACATCCATCTTGATGGAGCTGTTGGTCTCCGGGGGTATCCTGTACGAGTAGACCCAGATGTCCTTCTCGCGCACGACGTCGGCCATTCTCCTCGACACGGTAACGCGCACGAAGTAGCGCAGCTTGACATTGATTCCGTTGTAGGACTCGTACTGCTTCTCCACGTTCTTGAAGTTGAAGTCGAAGGTCTGGGGGTGCTGCAGGTCACCGGGGGCGGCGAGCTCCTGGCCCAATGACAGGAACTCGTAGTGGTTGCCGCGGTCGAAGAACATTTCTGCGTGTCGCGCGAATGGTCAGCCGCCGGTCGATGCCCGTCGCGCGGTCCAGGCAGGCACACCTATGGTTCCAATGAACTGCACCTTGATGCCGGTGTGCTCGAGGCGCTTGCCATCCTTGGGGCGGATGGTGACCTGGCCCTTGACAGACTCGCCGTCCATGTACAGCGGGACCTTCTCGCGCCGGCTCTTGTCCAGCTTGACGTCGACCATGGCGCGCTCATCGCTGTCCTCGAGGACGATGTCGATGTCGACCGGGGTGGAGAAGAAGATCGACATGATGGGTCGCGGGGCCCCGGAGCACTGGCAGGCGGTCGATCGGCAAAGGCACAGGCGGCGGCGGATGCGAGGGCAGGGTTGGCGGGCGTCGTGGTTGCTGCTGAGGTAGCCTGTCGCGCCGCGGAGGGACGCAGCTCCGCCGCAGCTCCGCGGGCCGACGAAAGTCCGGGCGGCCCAACAGGGAAAGAGCGTGGCATTTTCTGGAAGAAGCTTGGCGCTCAGCCTTACGGGCTGTTACGTACACGCGCACGCCACGGCAAATTTGCGCCGGCCCGGGGGAGATCAGTCCACTGGCGCTGGGCGCTCATGGGCGTCGCCGCGCAGGTGTCGCGGCGCGCCCACTTGCCCAGCGCGCCCCCCTTGCCGCACAGCCGCTAGGCCGGCGGGGGCAGGCTCTCACCTGCGCAAAAATGTCGCTTGCCGCGCGCGCCTCCCGTACCCGTACCCGGCTGCGCTGGAATTAGGTTGCCGACGCGCCACGGCGACCCCCACGCAGCCAGATCGCGAGACCCGGCGCATCGTTGGGCAGCGGAGGGGCGCGGCGCGCGCGACACTGGCACACTGGGGCCCAGCGGGGCGCGCGTCACTGCCCAGCCCCGGCCGCGGATTCCGGGGCGTCCCCGTGACGCCCGCGTGCCTGCATTTGGAACTGCTGCCCGCCAACCCGCCGGCACGCTGAGGGGCGTCCCCGACGCACAGTGAGCTGGCCCTTGGGAATTGGATGGGAGCACGCGGCCATGCACCTCTGACAAAGAAGACTGCGGGGACGGACCGCGGTGAGACCTTTGATCCGCCTGCGCTCCCCACGCTAATCGCCTGCGCGCCTGCGCTCAAACGCCGACGGCGACTGCCCATTCGCTGCGGCGCCCGACCGGCTTCCAGCGCCTTCGCCAAAGCGCACGCTTCGCCAGCCGGATGGGTGGGTTAGCTTTTCCGACGCCCTCGGAGTGATGTCAACCGCCCTGGTTGAGGCTGGCTCTCTCAGGCCGCTCGCTGGTCTGTCTGCCTGCGCTGCCGCCGCGGATGCTTCACATAATAATCCCAATCCGCCGCCCACTCTAGGCTTCCTGACTGCATTTCGACCCGCTTCCGCGCTTTTTAACCCTCCGTTGCTATTATTGCTGCGCGCCTGCTGCCTCCCATATAAGCCGCGCCCTGGCCTCCCACTTTCGCTCCCGCCGCTCGACTCCTTCCCCTGGATCCCACCGTAGCACACGGCCGCCGCGACACCCGCAGACGTCCCACCTGCCTCCCTATCGCCATGTTGACGTACGACAAGACGCCGAGCCTCTACGGCTCCCAGCCCACCGCCAACACCATCGCCCCCACCGTGCCCGCCACCAACGGCGTGCGGCCGCCGCCGCACCACCGGCACATCTGGATCATTACCGGCCCTGCGGGCTGCGGGAAGAGCACCGTCGCCATGTTCCTCGCAAACCAGCTGCAGCTGCCCTATGTCGAGGGCGACGAGGTGCGTTCCGCCAATTACGCAGTCGTGCGTGCATGCGCCTGACTCATTCGTCGCAGTACCACCCCAAGGCCAACATCGAGAAGATGGCCAACGGCATCCCGCTCACGGATGCCGACAGGTGGGATTGGCTCATTCTGCTGCGCGAACAGGCCGTGCGCGAGCTTGAGACGGGCGCGTCCGGCGTTGTCGTGACGTGCAGCGCGTTGAAGAAGAAGTACCGCGACGTCATCCGCGTGGCCTCGTACAATGACGCAAACGTCCTCGTGCACTTTGTGTACCTCCAGGCGACCGAGGAGCTGCTCCTGCAGCGGGTGCGCGCGCGCCCGGGGCACTACATGAAGGACAACATGGTGCGCAGCCAGTTCGAGAGCCTCGAGGAGCCGGACCAGGAAGAGCTGGAGAAGGACGTCCTCGCGGTCGACGTCAGCGGCAGCATGCCGGAGGTGCAGGCGCTGGCGCTCGCGACGGCGCAGGAGGTGCTGAAGAGGGACTCGGTGCCGGCCACCGCATGACGACAGCTTTCCTTTTCTGTTCTGATACCTTCTGTAAGCACTTTGAGCGGTCGGCATGGCAGGCGCATTCACATATTTCAAGGGCATTCGGGATACCAAAACGGGCGGGTCCGTGGGCGTTGGAGCTGCATGTATACACTTTTGGACCAGGGGTCTTCTGTTGCGATCTCTGGATCTTGGATGTAGGCAGCGATTTAAGCAATTTACGTCGAACTGTACGCACACTAACGGGCGCCATGATCCTGTCGGGGTAGTACCTGCAGCAAGCTGCGCATCTGTGCCGAACTGGCAATGACTCGAGACGACCGGCGTCCCCAGCGGGGCCTAGGACGCGCTCGAGCTTCCCCTACTTGGCTCTGGACCAGTTGGGGTTAACCCGCCGTCTCCGCTTCCCCGCATGTACGTCGTACGTGGGACGCTTAACGTCGGCTTTGGCCCGCAACCCCAGGCGCTCATAAGGATGTTTACGCGCCGCGCATGTTCCTTTCATCCCTCCCCGCTGCTGCGCGAAGATGAGACGCTTCGCCGCCAGAGACGCCCGCTGCCTCGTGGCCTCTGCGATTGACGCGTCCTATCCGCTGCGCCGCTTCAAGAACGTGCGCATCCCCCGCCAGCACCCGTCCCGGCCGTTCCACGCTTCAGCCGCGTGCCAAATCGTCAAACCGTACCTTTTGGCAGACATTGGAGAGGGTTCGTGGGCCGTTCCCCCCGCCAGACGCGCATGGTAGCTGACTGTCGCAGGCATTACCGAATGCCAGGTTATCCAATGGTTCGTCCAGCCGGGCGCGCGCGTCGAGCAGTTCGACAAGATATGCGAGGTGCAGTCGGACAAGGCAACCGTCGAGGTACCAGCTGAACCTCCCCAAGCGAACAGCTCGAACGCTTTGCCAACCGCTCGCAGATCACATCGCGCTTCGACGGCGTCATCAAGAAACTATATTATGAGGCGGACGAGGTGGCCAAGGTTGGCAAGGTTAGCATCCTCGGTGCGGCATGCTGTCGGGACACGCGGCTGACGTCGTGTAGCCCTTGGTGGACATAGACATCCAAAGCGACATCTCCGAGGCGGACCAGGCCATCATCGAGTCGCCGGAAGAGCAGGTTCCGGAGAGCTCGGGCATGGCTCAAGAGAAGCAACCCGGCCTCTCAGCTGAGACGAGCACCCCTGATCCGTCTGCTGCGGAACCTGGCATCCAGACTGCCCCATCCCTGCAGAAGCCTTCGCCCGGAAAACATGCGAACCTGGCTACCCCGGCCGTGCGGCACCTGCTCAAGCAGCACAACCTCGTCATCACCGACATAGAAGGCACCGGCAGAGACGGCCGAGTCCTAAAGGAAGACATCCAAAGACACGTCGCCTCCAAAGCCCAAGAGCCCACGGCCACCGCCCCAACCCCACCACGCTCCACCCCCGCCCCCCTCACCGGCGACCGCGCCATCCCCCTCACGCCCGTCCAAAAGCAAATGTTCAAGACCATGACTCGCTCCCTCAACATCCCACACTTCCTCTACACCGACACCGTCGACTTCACCTCCCTCAACGCCGCCCGCCACAAGCTCGCCGCCGCTCAGCCCACCACCCCCAAACTCTCCGCCCTCCCCTTCATCCTCAAAGCCGTCAGCCTAGCCCTCACCTCCCACCCCACCCTCAACGCCTACCTCGACACAACCACCGACCCCTCCAACCCGCGCCTAATCCACAAAGCCCAACACGACATCGGCATCGCCGTCGACTCCCCCACCGGCCTCATCGTCCCCATTGTCCGCCACGTCCAATCCCACAGCATCGCCACCCTCTCCGCCGAGATCGCGCGCCTCGCAGCCCTGGCGCGCACCGGCCGCCTCACCGCCAACGAGCTCTCCGGCGCGACCTTCACGGTCAGCAACATCGGCAGCATTGGCGGGACGGCCGTCGCTCCCGTCATCGTACCGCCTCAGGTGGGCATCCTGGGCGTGGGGAGGGCGCGCCCGGTTCCGGCGTTTGGGCCGGAGGGCGAGCTGGTGAGGAGGGAGGAGTGCGTTTTTAGTTGGAGTGCGGATCATCGGGTTGTGGATGGGGCGACGGCGGCGAGGTGTGCGGAGGAGGTGAGGGGGTTGTTGGAGGGGGTGGAGGGGATGCTGGTGAGGTTGACGTGAGGAGGGTGTGTGTGGGGGGGAGTGGGGTGGGATGGGATGGGATGCATGGATTGGATGGGGTGGTTGTTTTGCTTTGTCCTTTTTTTATTCTTCCTCAACGAGATCAAGAGATAGAAAAGCATCAATTCGTTTTGGTTCTGCAACCAAGAACCTTGCTGAGATTCTTTTGAGTTTTTTTTTCCCCTCCTCTGCTCGTGAGTGGTCAATTTTCACGGCGGATGCGGGATGTTAAGATTGAAACAGAACCGCTGCACTTCACGCACGGCTGATGGGGGTAATCGTTGTGTTGTATGTATGTACAGTATGTATGTTGGCAGACTACATTCGCAACGCCTATGGGGGCAAGACGTCTGAATGGTTTGTAGCATGCGTTGGAAATCGGTTTTCTCTAGGCAAGTGAGGCAGAAGCAAGAGTTCAAGGGGATTGGTCGACGAAGTACACAACAAACTCTGCTGGAGTAAAATCTTGCCATGTTTTGAGGTATGTATGAGCTTCGAAAGGAACCCGGCGGCGGGACGGCCTAAATTTAAGCAAAAAGCGGCCCGGGGCCGCTTGTTTCGCCTTGCTACACTACCCCTCATTTATCGTGTGATCGTTTTGCCTAGATCGGA